>CAEFZY010042891.1:0-60610 GCA_903066815.1 Brachyrhaphis roseni
TATTATGCACAGCAGATTTTCTAAACATTTTATGGATTATAAAGAACTGCAAACAGTCATTCTTTGAATGTGCAGCATTAAGTTGTCACGTGCTAAAATCAAAAGCTATTTCAATCAAAAACATCTTAACAGACCGAGTAACATGTTGACATAGGACCCCTTCTTTGATATCACCTGCACAATTCTTGCATTCATTGAACTTGTGAGTTTGTGGATAGTTTCTGTTTGAATTTCTTTGCAGGATGTCAGAATATCTTCCCAGAGCTGCTGTTTTGATATGAACTGCATGCACCACAAGCCTCTGGAAGATCCTCCACCTTGAGGTTCAAGAGGCACCAGCTTCAAATAACTGTTTGCTGCTTTGTAAGGGCATTTTAACAGCTGCTCTCTTAATCCGATGAATTTGTCTAACAGAAACCTTCCTCATTATGCCTTTATCTGTACAAACCCATCTTTGTTCTGAATCAGCCACAAATCTCTAATGTATCTAATGTTTTCATAACTTGTCATACGGCACTTCACTATCTGATGATTTTCGTCAGCAGAGAGATCTTTTCTCTTTCCCATATTGCTTGAAACCTGTGGCCTGCTTAATAATCTGGAACATCCTTCTTAAGTAGATTTCCTTTAATTGAGCTCACCAGACAAACTAATCAACCCAGCTCTCTGAAATTAATTATAGTGATTCAAAGAGCCCTGACACACAATACCATATATAAATTTAATAACACAACAAAAAAAAATAATCTTTATGGCACTTAAATCCAATTTGCAAAATAATTTGGAACACGGTGTAAAAACATTAAATGAGAGTTTAACGTGACCATGTAGTAAAAGGCTAAAGATCTAGAATGAAGCCCTCAATCCAAAGTCAACACCTTCAAGCTCATCTGAACTTTGCGCCAAAAAGGAAGGACCAATGTTTTATTTTTATGGATAGATGAGACAATAATTAAATTTTTGATATATGTTTGGAAGAATGAAGGTGAGATTTTCCAACCAATAAACATTGTTTCAACTGTCAGTCAGAATGTTGGTAGCATTATGTTGCTGGGTTCTTTTGGTGCATTTAGTGCTGGCATAAAATAGAACGAATTATGAGTAAGAAGGACTTCATCTCCATCCCTCTCTATACAAAGTGAAGCACACACCAAATCTGGCTTTAGAGTGGATAAAATAGGATAATAGTGAGCTTTAGGAAAACCAAGCCCTACTGGAAATTTGCTAACTACTCTCAACAGCCAAGTCCATATTAGAAAACTAGAAGAAATACCCTTCCGATTTTGCCTCGCTACACTTCAGACAACCAAAATCGCAAGATCACATTTTTTAAAGCCAGAATCATGGTAGCAGCTTGCTGAAGACTACAGAAATCCTGTGGTCAACTTGCCTCAGGATATTTACTAAAATACTTAATTGGGTGTATGTAAACAACTGACCCTTTGTGGGGAAGAAAAAAAATCTCTAAATTCAACCCTGTGTAAGAAAAATAATCAAATAAATCATCAAAACCCCCAAATTAAAATGGCATTCCTGGCCTTTGTAGGTCCATGTAAACGTTTCATCCAAACTGTAGCTCAAACAGTTTTGGATTTAATGTAACTGGGTTCTTTTTAGGTCATAAATAATACTAAATGTAGCCTAAGTGGTAATCTAATTAGAAGCTCCATGAAGATCCTGACTACCAGCAACAAGAAACATTCCCAATGAGAGCAGGGTCAAGTGAGGCCATGGCGTCTGCGGCGGCCGCACTTATATAGATGGTTGCTTGCAAATTACAACGTGAGAATCCCCAAACTGCATCCTTTACAAGATCTTGACATTACAGGTCATCATCACATTTCAGGCTGATTTATTGCTATAAGTATATATATATAAGAAATGTTTTTATGCTGCACTTACAATGAGAAAACATGCGCCGATCATTACAGCTTTCATCCTCACATCCAGATCCATGGGAAACTGGATGCCGAAGTTGTCAGCGTCTGTGAATGCCTCCCGTAGCAGTCCTGTCCACTGTTTGCTGATTTTTCCAATCTTGCTGACTTCGTCCATAGTCAAAATCTGTGACAAAAGGCATCCGGGACATAGAAAAGAAGTATGTTGAATTAGGATAAGGATCAGTGAGCAGTTTATATTCATGTATATTGTTACTTATGGCCAAAGGAATGTCTTTATTTCTGTAAAGTCTTCAAAGACCTGAGGGAGAAATTATGGCCATAAAACATGTTTTGTTTTACCATCCTCAGGGTCTTGTAAAAACGTCTACATCACTGACCCCGACCGCCCTTCACGGCTCAGTCTAATAAAACTATGTGAACCACAGAACAAAGGCCAGATTGTACCAAAATGTGAGTGTGTCCTGTTCCTCACTGGAAAATCCCTAACATTTGTTAAAGGGAAAAGCTGTTAGACTGTTAGGACTGATTCAAATCATTTAAATAAAGAGCCCCACCTCGAAGTCAACATCTGGAAGGCAGCTCCAGCCACAGAAGGGCCCATGGATCTTCAGTACAGGTTCATTGTGTTCATTTGCTACAATAAATTTAGGAGACAATGGATGCCACTGCTGTATCACGTAGCCCACTGTGTTACCGGGCGGAGCCTGCACCTCCAACTGTAAGAGGCAGAGAAATGTGACTGGCATTTACACCCTAAACCACCACGCTTTCAAAATACATGCAAAACACAAAGAACAAATATTGTGCCATGCATAAGTATCATTAACCTTGAACGTTTTGACATGATGCCACAAAAGTAAACCTATTTGATTAGAATTGTATTTAAGTGTTCTCTAGGTCATCATCCTTCTTGAACATAAACTTACTCCTGAGTCTCAAGTCTTTTACAGCCACTTTCTGCTTTGTGTTTTTTTACACATGCAAAGTGTAAAAAATGGGGCTGAATACTTGTGAAAGGCAGTGTAAATAATATCTGAATACTCCCATTTGATTTCCAAGATCCGATTCGTGACCAGACGATTGAACTCACTTCTTGTAAACAGCATGGGAAGAAACAAGACATGCACTTCAGCGGCCTGGTGATGCTGATGATCTCTTGGCCAAAGTTGTCAAGGACATGGATGTTAAAGGGTCGCAGGGGGCCGCAGCACTGCCGGCTCAGACAGTCATTCTCCTCGACGGCGTAGAACACATTCTGACCCAAGACGTTTCGCACCTCATACTTGTTATTGCTTTCAAAACCGACTAGGGCTGTGTGAATTGAAGCATACAACATTAGCTGTTGTTGCAGCAAAAAAAGGAAAATACTCATACTATATACTGTACCTTCAACAACCTCAACCTTCTGTTTGATGAGGAGCTGATCCACCTGGAAAACCACATATAAGTTGTTTTTTTTTCAGTGCAACCAATAAAAATAGAAACAAAGAAGGGAGTTTGTTGGGAGGGTGTTTCAGAGATTATGTGACAGGATTCACAAGGCTTGGACAAATGAGACAATGCATGAAGTGATACAAAAGGTGTACGGTGACAGATCATGTGACACACAGGTGTAGTTCATTTCATCAAACATGTGACTTCTGAAGGTCATTGGTTGCACCAGAAACGTTTTAGGTGCATGCATGCGATGAATACGTGAATACATACAATAATTTAATATTTTAAATTATTGTTATTATTACATAAAAATATCTCTTTATTTCACTTCAACTTAAAATATTTTGTGCAGATGTATCATCTAGAAATTAGATTAAATAAAGACATTTAAATACATGTATTGTAACAAAAATAAACAAAAATGCCAAGAGGGGTGATTTCTTGCGCAAGGCACTGTGAACATACTTTTAACTTTTTCAATGCATATGAAGGTGCACTTTAACTTTAATATAGGGGAACATGCTCTTACAGTTGTCAGGTACTCTAATCCTGGGGGACACCCTGGTATTCCTGGGCTGGGCACAGCGTACATGTCCATGTCTTCAGAATGCTGGGAGACCTGTTGATGTGCAAGAAACTGTTTAAAACAGCAAACTGGCGCCATCTTGTGATAATTTAGGTCACAATCATAAACAAATGCTGAACCATCGTAGTAGAGGAAATTCAGATAGTGTCTTTGGTTCATTAAAAAAAAATAAATTAAAGTTAATATCTTTAAATATATATATATATAAAAAATGAGGAAGTGTGTTTTCCTTCAAGTATTCGGCGTCTCAGTGCTACTGGGGTCTACGTGCTGGTGGGCGACACAGACATTCCTGGTTATATCTGGAAGTGAACGGCTTCCAGATATAACTCGGCAGCGTGAGAAATCCTCTTACTTAATTTAGTTTACACGCGAACAACAGACTTAAACGTGAACTCCAACAATAGGCACACCAGCCATTTCCCTCCTGTGTGGAGGTTGCATCAATGGAGATCGCGGAGACGGGTCGTGTTGTGCATGTTTACTCCTCACGTCTCGTCATTTGGAGAGAATCGAGCGCACACCGACGTCTCATCTGCCCACCTCTTCATGGAAACACTCGTGCAAAGCTTTCCGTAAGACTACTTTTTTTCCACGCGTGTCGCCCAAAGCTTCAAACTCCACATTAAAGCCGAGAAATAAAACGCGAGACAAATAAATACTCACCGATCTTTGACGCGCTACTTCCAATAATAACAGGTCACTCAGAATGGAAGCAAAGCTGTGGAATAAACCTCTAATCTGATTGGACGACGTCACAGCACTTCCTACTCTCCTGCGCCAATGGGAATATAGCACAGTAGAGCTAAGCGAACAGAAGCAAACAGAAGCGACTAGAGCTGAAATAAATAGAGCACACGAAGGTGTCGAAAGCTGAGTTTTAATGCAGAAAATCCTTAAATAATAACAACATACATCTATCAAGTGTTTCATCTGTTTTTCTACCTCATTATCAACTCAGAGATAAAGTTTGAGTCAACAATAGAGAATAAGAATTTATCGTTTGGCCTCTCTTGGAGTCAAAGTTTAAATCTATGATCCCTAATGTATACAACTATATTTACATAAACACAACAAAATTTCAGCATAGTGAGAGAGCAAATTTTTTCATATATTCGTGTGTTGTAACAAAACATGACAATTTAAAACCGATAAAATTAATGAGTAAAAGTAAGTGTGGTAGATCAAGGGACAGAGAGGGGCAAGATCATCTAAAGATTTAAAAACAAATAAAGAAGTTTGAAAATGAACTTTAAAATGGACAGGGAAGCATTGCAGAGAGGATCAAATTGGAGGGACATGCACTCTTCTTTATGTTCCAGTTTAAAAATGTGCAGCAGTATTTTACATGAACTAGAGGGATTATAAAGATGATTTAATAAATCCAAAATACAAGTAATTACGGCACAAACTAGCCCACTTGTTACAAAGGCATGGATTGCTACTTTTAATTTATCTTTTGACAAGATAGTTTTTTAAACATTTTTTTTAAATTTGTCAAAGTGAAACATTTAGAAGGAGATTTCTGGTTGGTGGGATAAACATTTAGCATTAGGCGTTTTTGCCATATTTGAGGGTTCCATTGCTTACTCCAAATTTTAAAGGATGTTTACAGTGTCAGGAGGAGTTTATGCTGAAATTTGTCAACCTAAAAGTCAAGTTCTTCCATGAGTTACTCCCGTGCAATGGCCATCTGGTCATTAGCATGCTGAAGAAAACCATTTACCGTGTCCTTACACAGCAAGATTCCAGATTTTTGGTGTGGATTTATTTATTGTGTTACTTAACTGAATGAAGAATAACTATGAAAGATGACTCCTGACCTTTCTCTCAGTGTTTTAATATTACAGTCTACATAGTAAATTTGGTGTCTTCTATGTGATTATTTAGAGGCTTCTACGCCTTTAATATTTTTGAACAAAAAAATATCATCATATAAATATGTTGATGGCTCTTAATGATGGGTTAAGTTTGATGTGGTAAAAGTTTAAGATCTTAATCTCCTGCAGAGATCCGAACACAGTTCTATTTACAATAAATCACCCAGACTTTATAGTGCAACTGATGAGATGTGTTATGGGATGCCTTACGCTAAGGTTGTTTTAGTGTTGCTTGATCCTGCAAAACACTGTGAATCTCATTTCAAGTATTTATATGGTGCACTGTATTTCTATCTAAACGGCATTGGAGTTCGGAACAATTTTTTGTAAAAAGACCCATTCATTGTCTTCTGCTAATTTGGGGTCAAGTGTCGCGGTAGCAGCAGAATAAGAAGAGAGATTGAGACTTCTATCTCCCCACTCACTTGGGTCAGTTACTCCAGGGGAGTTCCAAGGCTTTCCCAGGCCATCCAAGAATAGTCCCTCCAGCATGTCCTGAATCCTCCTCTGGCGGATCTGATAGATCATGCCCAGAACATCTCTCCAGGGAGGAATCCAGTAGGCATTATGGCCAGGTGCCAGAGCCACTTCAGCGGATTTCACTGTGGAAGGGCAGTGGGTCTAAATGTGTATCAACTGGTAAATCAAGATCTTCACCTTCTGGCTCAGATCTTACTTTGCCATGACATATCAGTTCAGTACCCACATCACTGCAAAAGCAGCCAGCACCAATGCAAACTCTATTTCTTCTTCATTTGTAAACAGGAAATCAAGATCCTGTCAACTCCACTTGAGGCAGGATCTCTTCTCTGACCCATAGAAAGCCCTGTACCCTTTTCTGGCTCAAGATCATGGCCAAAATTTGAGGAGGTAGAGAAAGTATTCTTTTTTCATGAAGTGTGGGAATTCAGAAGTTAAAGTTGAAACAATGCCATGTTAAATTTTATAGTTTTTGTAAGTGATGTTATTCTGTTTTTGATCATTATTAAGTTAAAATCAGTGTACATTTTGATATTCATGCCAGCTAATATACATCTAAATGCAGTAAAACTAAAAACAGTTGCTTCATCCTGCTTAATACACTATACCTTGGTTGTTCTCATCCAAATGATGGGCTAGCAACGCGAAAAAAAGGTAATGTATGAAGTTACTTTTTAGTAGTCAGAAAAGTAAATGAGGTTTATTAATAATGTAAATTATTAATATTGCACACTGTAAAAAGGTCGTTGGTTAACAAATGAAACAGACACAATCTGAAAATCAGCGGTTCGGCCATCATTACTGAATCTTATTTTATTATTCTTCAGATTGTGCACATCAGTGTTATAGCAGTCCTGGCACTTGGGACATGTTACACATATCAGTTTTTGCAATATTCTATATCCCAAAATACCGTTTGGATGTAATATTTGGTTGGCTACTTTATTCACAGTTTTAAGCTCTCATGCTCTGCATGTTGATGAAATATTTGGCCAGTTGAATGGACTCTAACAGCCTTTATTGCTCACACCCGATATGTGTTTGTTGTGGATGATGAGATGCTACAGCTCACAGAGCTGAGAGGACATGGTGTAATGGTAAAAAATAGAAGCATTTGGAAAATGTAGGTGATCATAATGAAAATTGTCATCGCAATTTTCCACAATGGCATTGCATTTACAAATGTTTGTTAAATGCAATACCACTGTATTTTATGGTATTGCATTTAAAGCTAATATGTTGCTTGCAAAGTGGACTGAGAATAAGTTTTAAGCTTGCAATGTTGCATATTAATTATTAAAAGCATAAATTAAGTAAGTTGTTAGATTGTCCTAGAGTAGGAGAGCTGAATTATAGAGTATTCTGCACAAAACCTTATTTTTTCTTCCAAATAATATCAAAGCACAAACACAAAAAACTCTAAATTTGTACTATGACAGTTTGCATCCACTAGAGTGCAGTGTTGAGCTAAAGGCACAGGGTAACGTTGGCCAAATGCTGGAGTTACCCCTTTAGTTGCAAAGGGCTGCACTCAACCCTACTCAGCGCACACAGATGCACACAAATGCACTTGCTGCCGCTTAATAAATTGTGTGCCGTTGTTGGGTCGAGTATCCTTATTTGCGAATACAAATTACCTGATTTCCTCAAGGGCTACTGATTTTTTTCAAGCAACGCTAATGAGAACAAATGATGACTCGCACGCAGATCTGCTGACACTTCAGGTGCAAATGCCTAAAAATGTGTTTTAATTGATTGGTTTTATGGCCATCGCTTATAGTGACCTTGTGTGGGTAAAGCATTAGACAACTTTGGTATTTTAAAACTGTAAAATAAAAATGTTTAATGTATGAGGACCAAAACGGACATGTTTCTTTATCATATCAACTGCTCACAGAGAAACAAAACACATGTTCTTCATCAGTGTGATCAAAACAAAGTGAAGCAGTGACTGTGAAATAGTCGCTCTCATCTGAATAAACAGACTGGACAGTCAGGGGTCTTTGAAAGCCAGTCAGATTGACTTACTGACTCCCACAGCCCACTTACTCCCACTGGGGTAAAGCCTTTGGATAATATGCATGTGTGTACCAATCATAGAGACTTTGTGCTTGACATTCCTACCTATTCTAAGATTCCTTTTCTTCTTCTCTGCTCTTATTTTTTTGTGTAAAGGTACTGCTCTTTATACGCTTGGGTAATCTTTCGTGCACTCCTAACGAGGTTGTCAGATTGGCCGCATAATGAGGAGCCTAAAGATGAATGTAAAAATACCCCCATTACACCACTTTCATCCTCTTGTTCATTAGGTTAGCATATAAGGTTACAGTGCATCTAGCCCCTATGTTGTACATGGAAAATTGAGTGTGTCACTGAAGGGGCAGCTTAACCTTGAAACAATTTTGATCTTCAGTGTAGATATAATTTATTTTTCTTATGGAATTTTGGTGACTGACAGAGATTTTCTTGAAGTATTCACACCCTAGTTTAAAAATATTCCAATTAATCATTTATATTTTGTATTCTCCCCCAAAAACCCGGCTTTTGTTCCATCTTTGTCTCTCCACCTCTGCCCATCCCTCGCCTCCCTCTGTCTCTTCATTTCTCTCATTTCTGCACCCCTGTCAAGTGCTTTGTTTGCTCTGACTTTCCATGTGGTTATCTGAGCGCAGACAGTATGCCTCGCCCTGGCACAGGACCTCAGTTTCCAAGGCAACTTTATAATTGTTTTGGATGCATTCCAGACGCCACTGGATACCAAGGCATTATTGATGTCAAAAGAAACATGTATGAAATGAGGAGATGTGGAGGTGTCCATATGGTTCCGTACACAGCCATGCAAAGCCATTTAACGCTTTTCTCTTTTCCTTTTTTTTTTTTGCAATGGGAGTTTTTGTGACATCGCTGAATAGATCCCACATGTGCCGCATGATATTTCATAATTTTGATCTCTCCGTATCACAAAAGGGGATAATAGTACGTGAAGTGAGCCGCTGAACTGTGCAATATTTCTCCTATTCATGTCATTAAGTCATTGTCACAGTATGTTCTGCCAACCTTACTGAATACAATGTGTCTATTATGCTTCTTTAGCCCAAAAAATAGGAAGCGAAAATAAGAATTTGGTCCATCTGAGCTCAAGTCCATGGCAACAAAAAGGTTGGAACTGTGCTGCTACTGGCTTTAATTCACCACAAGCAGGCTTTGTTTTGACAGGAGAGGCTGTTTGGTTGTCACCATAACCATATTGCGACTCCACAACCCACCCTTCTTCTTGCACACCAACATATGCACAGCATCACAGAAGCTCTTAGCCACGAATTGTGGTCATTAAAATAACATATATTGTCAACAGCAACGAGATGAACCTAATTGTTCCGGCTAAATTACCAATCTACAAATGTCTCTCACAAGTTGCTCAGGGAAACTCTTGGAAACAGTATTTTTTCAAATGTTTAACTGTGTAACTGAAATAAGGCCCTGACTGATCTTTTTTCCCCTTTTCTCCCCTTCTGATCTCTAGCCTCCCCTCCCTCGGCTTAATTTATGACCTGTGAGGAGGAACCCAGGGAGTGAGAAGTGAGTGAGACTGGTTTGAAAGCCGTGAATAGGGAAGGGGGCAACAGGCCCTCCAAATAACACAAAGGAGGCAACCACAGCTGTTTGGAGGCAACACAAGCCTCTGCAAAACACTGTCTTCTTCCAGACCTACACCCGTGCTGACTTTGCAAGCAGCATGCTTGTGTTTCAAAGCTGTAACTTCACTTCTTGTAGGTGAGAACCAATACATTTTGAAGTTCAAATGTGTGGAAAGAGAAAAGTGTCTTCATGAAAGCATTTTCTGCCTTAAAAGAGTGGAAAATCATGTTGTGGCAATCCTGTACCTGTGGCAACAAAGTAAAAAAAAAAAAATCTGCTTTATTTAAAAAAAATATATTAGAATGGGATGGACCCCATGAATTCAATACAAAGTTTAGGGTAAGAAATTAGTTTGATGTTTTCAGTTCAATACTGTCAGGACTTTGGGTCAACTGAAGTTCATCTTCCACTGCATAACTTGGAAGTGCATTTTGAATGTCTGTGTCTTTCTGTTTGACTTTATTTACAGTGGCTTGCAAAGTATTCATACTTATTGAACTTGTCACATTTTGTAAAGTTAAAACCAGAAACTATGAGGCATTTTGTTGAGATCTCATGTAATAGATGAAGACAGAGGCATAATTAACTGGGAGAAAACTGACACATGGTAGTCAGACTGTAGTAACTCTTATGTGTTTTTTACAAATAATCTAAAAAGTGTATTTAGTCCCTCAATTTGATACTTACACATACTTTTCATTTCAGTATCTTTTGGGAGATGTTTCCACCAGCTGTGCACATCCAGAGACATGTTTTGCATGTCTAATTGGAAAACAAGTCAACACATGAATATTTTCTGATCTAAGTCATTACAATGGAGCTTGGAGGTTGTTGCCAAAAACCATAGTCTCAAGTTTTACGTTTTTATCGACCTGCAGATAGAACCTGACCAGCTTTCTGTCTTTGAGGAAGAATACTCCTAGCAGATGCTTTTTTCTTTAAAAAGTTTACATTTCATTTGACCATTCACCTTCTTCCATATGCTGGGTCTCTTACCTGGGCACTTTTTTGTAGAATGCTTATTTAAATAGTTGTCCTGTCAACAGATTCCTTCATCTGAGCAGTGGGTCTCTTAAATTCGTCCTGAGTTTCTGTGGATATCTTGCCTGCTTCTCTTATGAATGCTTACCTTGCCCAGTCCAGTCGGTCAGTTTTAGTTGAAGTACATATCTTGGTAAGTTTGGAGTTTTATCATACTCTTTCCACTTTGAGATGATGAATTAACAGGCACTCTGGAAAACACTGAAAGCTTATGATTTTATAATCTAACACTGCTTTAAACCGCTCCACAATTTTATTAATTACGTATCTGCTGTAGATCTTGGTCTCTGTTTTGTGATTTGTTCAAAATTGTTTTCTTACAATTGTTTCCTTACAATATTGAATAAGAGGACAATATTCTAGACTAGACTCTCAAATGGCAAAGAGAGTCTAGTCTTTTCTAGTACTTGGTGACAACAGTATAGGGGGCTGAAAAAACTTATATATCACTTTTATGATCTTTATCTGTAAAAACAGAAATGCTCAAACGATGCATCATTTTTCTTAGGCTTAATAATTATCTGTGACTTTGTTTTGTTCTATTTTTTAATAGACATGACAATATGAAAACCTTTAAAGGGCATCAATACATTTGCGAGCTACTTATGCAGCTATTAGGCTGCTGTTATGTTAACATTGTATTGACAGATTTTTTGCGTTCATGTGCAAAGGTCAATCAAAATTACTTGGGTAGATGAAAATAATTAGTATAGTTTTGAATGCAAATCCCTGAAAAAAACACAAAAAAACAAAAGCAAAAATAAAAAAACTGAACAATAAGAAAAAAAATCCTAATGTTAGAGGTTTCAATTTGGCTTTTTCTCCTCATCCTGCTCTTTTCTCTCCTTTTCATCCATCCACACAGAGAGTACCCAGAGCCATCTGCAGGCCACGGTCCATCCCCAAAGACAGGGGATCACAAAGGTGTTATTTTTCAAAGCTGGCCCTGTCCGCCTCCTGCCGAGGGTGTGCGGCTGTGGTTCAAGGGAAGGTGGGAAACTTCTGAGGCCCTGTTCCCCGCTTGTAACCCCTCCCTGTCGCCCGCCTCCCCAGGGGCAGCCTTTTGAGGGTGTCATAACTGTGGCCTGTATAACACGGGTTACTGCTGACGGCGGTTGGTCACAGTTGATGAAGCCTTTAAAGCTGCTTCCTTTCTCATGGCTTCTGTTAAAATTATGGAGAGCGGGACCGCTGCTTGGCTCTCGGACAGTTGCAGCCGAAGGAATAGAGAGGATTTTGGGAGCATGGTAAAATCCTGCATTTTGACTTTCGATAAGTAGAGGGTGCTCCTGTTCCATGTTTGATGTTGTTCGGTGCATTGCAGACCTACATTGCTACCCAATATTCCCACTCTTCAAAAAGAGGAAACAATGAAACAATATCTTCATTTTAGGATAGTTTGTAAGTTGCTAAAAAGGTCAGTCTTTTTCTTTCATTGTACCGGTAGTCATATCAGCATGAATAAATGCTTCAGTGAATTGCTTGAAATAAGCTTCAAGTGGACAGAGCTGCAGATCATGCAGCTGTTGCGGTGCCATCCTGTTGTTTTGCAGCATCTGGGGAGGCTGAACACAAAGTAAAGTGGGACAGAAAGCCATGCCAGTGTGGTGGTGATAGCATGAGTGGGGAAGCACTTGGTGCTCACCTCTTTCTCCAGAGAGTCCACATGGACACAGGGTCCTGCTGGCACACAGTAAAACCTGATTGTAGAAAACACCCATCACACTGAGACCAATTAAGGGGAAAATCATGGAGGCTTTTATTTTCAAATTTGGTTGCAGCAGCAGACAGGAAAGAAATGGCTTTGCAAATGCTATTTTTCTGTTATTTTTTGTGGATTGTTGATTGTGCAAAATTTTATATTTTGCCATTATTAGGTACTTTGTAAATTCCATTGTCATTTACATTTTTCCCGTTAGTTATATTCAGACTTTTATTCAAACAAAATTGTCATCAGCTGGATTTTTTTAAGTGATTGTGTTTACTGAAGGGTTTTTTTTGTGAAAATTGCAATTTATATGTACATTTTATTTACATTTGCAGCTATTATTTTTCTAATCACACATTTTGAAGTTTAGGCAAACAGGCAATATTTACAGACTTCAGTTTTGAATAAAATACACAAATAAATTTAAAAAGGAAAATGGTTAAATTAGAAACAGCTCCATGAAAACCGACAGTTTGAGTATTTACAGTTTCAGGAGTCCGAGGAACCTGGTCAGGCCAGAAAAAACACAATGAGGCCAGCCATGTTTCCCTGCATGAGTCAGTGTCAGTGCAAAGAGCAAAGGCCGGTGCGGTTCAGGACTTCTCCTTGGGCTGTGTACAGACAGCATGTGGACGAGAGGGTCTGAGGTGCACAATGCTCCTCTGTTCTTTGTGCTGTACTTCTGTCTCACTGACTTTCTGTCCTGCAGACATACACTCCTCTTCCTCTTTCATATTCACACAGGCACACCCCCGCACACCCCTACACACATATATGGACGCTGAAGAGTTTTCTCCACACAGTTGGGAAGACAGGGGTCAGTGACTGGATGCTCCCAGCTGAGTGCTGCAGTGCAGCCCTTCTCTGAAACATGCACACACACATCCACGCGTGCAGAGTTAATGTCTTTTTCCATGTTGGCTCTGTATAAAGCTTTGGCTTTTGTGCTGCCTGTACTTCACCGCAAAAGCTAGGAAATCCCAGCAGTCGAGGAGATCGTAGCTACTCAGGAACAAAAAAGGCAATTTCCTAACTTTTTGTTAGATTTATTTAAACAATTTAATCAGCTTATTTAAAAAAAAAAGAAAAAAAAGATGCAGTTATTTCATACAATCTGTAAATTTAACATTTTTCTACATTAGAACAGAGAGAGTTATCTTTTCTTAAGCCCTGTATTTTTTCATAAAGCTTGAATTATTGAGATTTATACGTATCTTCAACTTCAAGCTAGTTGGCTTTATTTAATAAATAGTTGTTTTTTATCTTGACATTGCTTCTGTCAGGTTTTTTTTTATTTTAGATATAGACATTTCTTGCAAAATCATCTGCAGTAATATCAAAGGGGTGAATGTGTATTTCATTAGTACTAATAGCTATAAATATGTCTGCAAGCCCACACTGATGCATGAGAAATATTTAAAGTTTATTAAATGTATTATATTTATTTATATTTTTCAAAATTACAGTAAAAATATTAATCCCAAAGAGTACAAATTGTGCCAAAATTACATGAGTAATTGTCATCATGGAGACAAAGCACCATCATTTTCTAAACTGATTGACCATGTGGTCAACAGATGATTAAATTGACAATCTCTCAGTGCTCGTCTATATTAATCAGCCCTTCGGTGCTGGTGGATCGATTAAAAAACGCTGTAATCTCACAGCCGTTAATCATTAGTGTCAAAATTGGAGAAACATAATCCAGCCAGGCTGTGGGTATGTGGGGGGTTAGCAGAGGAAGTGGAGTGCATACGGAATGGGAAGACTGATCCCTCTGTTTCTTTGACGTCAAGCATCCATCTACTGGTGTTATTCCTTAATCTGATTCACTTGGCTGCTTGGAGGACCAGCGTTGCCTGTTGGAACGGTTTTACTCGTGTGATGGATGCTATTGTCAAAAATGCCAAGGTCAATATGCGACACGGCAGAAAAAAAGGGAAGACTCTTTTTTTTCTTTAATCTGAAAGTGCTTCCCATGTATCATCAAGGCAGCAGTCTGACCTTCCTTCTCTCTGTAATAACATTCAGTGTGAGGACAACTGCTGCGTACACGCTCATGGGATGGCGTTGATCTTTAAAACGGGTCACAGCGCTGTCGAAGAGAGACCTGTGTCACTCATAGCAGTGTGCAGGCATATTACTTACACTGAGACACATTTGGAAAAAGAGTTTCACTATCTGGCATGGACACCAGCTAATGAAAGTATCAAGATATCTTGGGCCTCTTTTTGTGCAGCAGCCATTAGATGGATTGGCTGGGTTTTGACAAATCAATTGGTAAATAACTTGGAAATAATGAATGACAATCCTGATAAATGACAAACAGCAGTTGTGAACTTGTCATCCAAAACAGAAATTCAATACACCAATTTATCAGTTTGACTGACAATGTCAACCTTACTCAGTCTTGCTGCTCTGTCCTCTATTATTTGCCCACCTCAGCAATACAAAGATCTATTTTCAGCATAGGCAATTATCAATACCCCATTTAGGAGCTAGTAAAGATTTTCTAGTGTAAACATAGCCCACCATAAATAAGTGAACCATTTATATTATAAAATATGCTAAAAAAAAATAAATAAAAAAAATAAAAAACTTCCAGAATAAAGAGTTAAGTGGACAACAGTGGACCAGAAACAGCTCTGGTGCATACTTATGTCTGAAGTTGTAAAGTGGATTTGGAAGTTACATCAAACCCAACCATGTTCCATAAAGCCAGAGGGATATGCCAAATACTGTATTCCTAATGGATAGGAAGAGTATTTTCCCTTTTTCTGTCTTCAAGAAGAAACCAGTTGCATTATTGTTTGAAACTACTGGCCAATATGGAGTTACATGAAAGTTTTAGTACTTAATCATCTTGTTTGCTCTAAAATCTTTCAGAAACAACTGACTTAGTTCAATGGCAAGGGAGGCTGCTATGCTATTCATGCAATCCCAGACAGTCCTTAAGTACACTCTTGCAACTTTCCACGCTATTGTCAGAAATGTTGATTTTAAAATTATGTTGTCTTTAAAACATGCATACTAGGAATTGAGTCATTTTGCTGCTGCTGTTATGTGAGGATGTCCAGTCAAAGTCTATGCCAATGCAAAACATTCTTGAACTACCAGAATTTTAAAAATAGAACATATCTTGGCTTTGTGCATCTTAATGTTCCTGAAGTCTTCTCCCAAAAATGGAATTGATAATGCTGTGGGTAGTCACAGCTACCCAGTGCATTGCAAAGGTCTTATAGCCCTTGAACTCGAAGTTTAAATTTTGTCACAACCTCACAACAAACTCAAACTAAAACTGATTTTAATGGGATTTTATGACAGTTATCTCAGACCAACACAGAGTAATTGATGACACAATGAGAAAATGGCAGAATGCTTTCAACATGCTTTACAACATGTAACCTAAAATGAATGGTAAGCATTTGTATTCAGTCCCTGTAACTCAATACAATGTACAATAGCATTTATTTGCAATTATAACAACTTGTCTTTTAACCTGTGTCCCTGTCAGCATTGCACAACAACAGTCTCAAATTTTGGCCATTATTCCTTCAACTTTGAATCAACTTCCTGGTCCCTAAGGAACAACATGATCCCTACAGCATCATGAAGCCATCACCATGTGTCACCATGGAGATGGTATGTACAGTGAGTGAGTATTACTTTTCAAATACATTTTGCATGTAGGCCAAAAAATTCAACTTTGGACTTTTCTGACAAGTGCATCTGCACTTTGTTCCCCACATGACTTATGGCAAATGGTACCACAGTCATAAGAAGTTGCATATGGGACTTTTTATGACTTTCTTTAACAATGAGTTTCTTTTTACTACTCTTCCAAAAAGTTAAGTTGAGGAATGCCAGACTTAAAATGTGTCTTGTCTAGATTCTCCCGTCTCACCTGTGGATCTCAGCGGCTTGTCTGTAGTTACCATGGTCACTATGGTAACTATGGAAATAAACTACTCTATCATCTCCTTGACCGCAAAGTGTTTATGTGACAATTTCCGTAATCTGTGCTCCCACTTACAAGGCCTGTTGGAGCGCTCTACCGTTGGAATTTCGAGTGGAGCCTTGCCTTTTGACACCAATAGTGAATACATAAGTCAATACGTTGGCAGGCTCAAAATATAACATAAACCGTCTTAAAATAGCAAAACTATTTTTATAGCATAAAGACAACCCTTTACCCAAACAGAACACTGCTTTGTGTCAAAATCAGAGCACCATATATTCAAGATGCATATTATCTTAAATGTTGGAGCTATTTGCTTCAGGTAAACAATGTCCATAATGGCAAAACATTCTGGTTTTCCTCCCCTAAATTAACCACATATTGGTTCCAACAAGCGTCTCAGGTAAAAGGGATAAAACAACTGTCCACACTGATCAGTGTAGAATAGTGATTTCATTAATGTTTTCAGAGTTAGATTCTTTTCAAAGCACTTCAGACATTTTAATGGCTTTAAAGTAAAAACCTGGAAAATACTGTCATGCTGGTAAACTGATCTTTTTTTCAAATTGTGTCTATCCTCTCCATCGATCCACCCTTACATGGTCTAGAGTGGGGATACTCAAATTGCTACTTCCTCACAGGAAGTTCAACATTATTTTCGGAAACTCATCAGCAACGTAATAGCAAAGTAGTTAAAATATTGACTACTTTTGGAGTGCTGTGGTGGCGCAGGTGATAAGCATAATCCACATAAGGAGGCCTTAGTCCTCGACACGGCTGTCACAGTTTCGATTCCCGGCCTCATGGCCTTTGTATTAAGCTACTAAATGTTCTTGTTGAGGTAAAAGTTAGAGCTTTCATAAAGTTATCCATACAATTACTAATTTTGAACTCACTTTAAAAGATTGACTCCCACTGTCATTTTAATAGGGTCGTCTGATTAGAGGAAAACACAACATTGTGATTTTTAGCAAGCGGTTACCACCCAACAAGGTGGACATCACACAATTAATTCCTTTCTTTTTCCTAAGCGATGTAAGGAAATGACTGCTAGCCCCAGTGGCGTTTCCCCACTGTGTCCTCATCTCCGACTGTCCACTGATTCACCTCTCCCTCTGGGAAAACTGACCACCACGGGCGCTTGCGGATGACCCCCCTATGCACAGTCAAATATGCTCACAGGAAGAAACCAGAGAGGAGAAAATCAAATAGTTAAAACCTCCACCACCACCTGCTGCTGGCGCTCTGTCCAGCTTCCTCTTTTTCTAAGGCCGGGGATGAGAAATAACCCAAGTCAGGGAAAATGACTTCAATTAGAAGTAATGTTAATCACTATCGCTCAGAACAAAAGCCAAGCTGAGAAATCCCTTGATGGAAATTGTTATAATTGCCCTAACAACAGGAATGAATATTTCTTCCTTCTTAATTACATGTGACTTAATATTTAAATATACCATTTGTGGGTTTTAAGGTATCTTAATCTCTGCCATTAATTTTAAATATCTAGCATTTGGAGCAGCAGGGGTGCAGACAAATACCTTTTACTGTTAGACTGGTTACATGTGGCAGGTAACGTTTGGAGAATGTCAGGTATGTATTATGCACGAGGCACCACTGACAGGGCCTATGTACCTTGAGGAGAGCAGGTAATTGTTTCTTTCTCTTACGGTAAGTGGGACCGATCTGGGAAGCAGATTGACTAGCAGCTCTGACACAAACAGAGGCAATTTTAGATTCTATGCAGACAGAATTTTCAACACCACAAGACAGGAGAATAGTATTGATGCATTTAAACTTTAACACTTAATCCTTTTATTGCCCCGTACAAAACATAATTGTACATTTTCAGGATGTAGTACAGAAATAATTAGCTAAGGTTGGCTTGTCTGCTAACATTTGGAGTTTGAGGAAGCTTGTCTGGCTGTCAAAATGCTTGCTTTGAATTAGTAAGTCTAAAAGTTTTGACACCCACTGTAGTTTTAATGAGCCCAGTGTCTATCAGAAATAGAATAAAAGTTTGATGAATCTTGGAATGTTTTTAAAAGAGAAACTTTTCAAGTTATCAAGTGATCCAGTTTAGTTTTTTTTTTATAGATTTCGAGCTAAAAAAAAAAAGAAGCTCAGACTCAGTCTGATCTTAATAGCCCTTTAATTAAAAGCCAATATGAAGCTCCAAAGCGAATGTTAATTATTGTGTTGTTAGAAGTTAGTTGCTTACCCAGTTACCCTTTTCCTCTGGAGTGGCCAAAATGTTGCCACTCAGTTCAAAAGTGGTAAATTACACAACAGAAATCTCAAGAACTACTTCCTGTCTTACTTCAAAGTAAGAGCCTTAAACATTGATACAGGAGCATGTCAAGTTTAAACCACAAACTCATGATAATAGGTAATGATACACCTCATAATATTTTATATTTACAGCTAGTTTTTGTTCTAATAATTAATAATTAAGATTAATTGGGTCTAACTTGTCTCAACAGTTATATATAAATATGTATATGCACCTTAGTGCATAAAAATAAGTATCATTGCTGATTTATCTAAGAATAGCTTCAGCGATATTCTTAGATAAATTAATTTTGTATAAAAAGTATCATTGCTCACCCAACATACTTTACTTTGAATGTTGCAGCAAGGCAATATTTTCAAAACTTGATTCTTGATGGTTTGGTCCTCTAGGAAGTTGTGGCATGGTTTCCTCATCTGAAGGCTGCAACCCAGTAGCCTGGCCAACAGCCAGCAGTGACTTTCCCAATCTGGTCACCTAAATCACCACCTTGTCTAATTGGCCAAAACGCCTGCTGCTCCCTGGCCCCTGTTGTTGCATGTCAAAGGCCTTCTGAGGAATCAGATGATGTTTGCAAACTGTTAACATTCTGTCATTGGCTAAAAGATGCTTCTAGATATCATAACATATGGGTGCATGGGTTATAAGGAAATGTTTCCTATCTAACAAAAGTCTTACTTTTTTTAAATTACATGTTTAAACAACAAAGTTTTTAATTTCAGAACAATAACGGCAATGTGAACAAAGCAACTTGACATAGGGATGCGGGACTTGGATCGCTCTGTCACTTATCAGGAGATGACAACAGGCTGAAATGCTGCTGGGCTTCCAAACACAGAGAAATGCAAAGACAAGCAAACACATCAATAGACAACTGTTAACACACGCACACTCATAAGCACACGCTCACACAAGTCGAGCAGGCCTTTGGGTCACGCAGTGTGAGTTAGAAACAGAGACTGGGAGTGAGCGAGCAGCTGCAGGAGCCGTGGGGTGGGCTGGGCCTTACGGCGAGCAGCAAGGGGCTGGGGGAGGCTTTAGCGATGGAGGAGTCTGGGGAGGGCTGCGGGGAGACCCGGAGCAAGGGGCCGCCTGTTTAATTGGAGCTCATTTACACAGCAGTGGAGCAGGAGACACCTGAAGGGCCTTCCTTGCCTTATCAGCTAAATGGCTCCCTCTCCCCCGATTCCACAAGTCAGTTTTGTTTATTCAAATGTTTCCCTCTCAGAAAAGCACATGCACAAGCTTTTTCTTCAGGTCTGTGGTGCAACATCGGGCATTATAGAAATCAGCAAAAACATCTTTTTATTTCAGATTTATTTGTACGTATTTGGACTAAAATAAATAAGGCACACCACAGAATGTTTAGAAAATGCAAATTTGCAAAGAAGATGATCCCTAAACGACAGTTTGATACACATCTAAACAGGAAAAAGCAATAAAAGAGGAAAGAGACTTGTCAGCGAAGAAACACATCAAACTGGAGATTTCTGAAGAATCAAAATATTGAAGGATGTTAATTAGTTTTTTTCTGCTTCATTGTCTTTTATTAAATTACATGTATAGTCTTTTTTTAATTTTTTTAAAAAGGTGACTTGTTAAAAATGTTTCAAAAAGTTCTAATAATTTTTTACTGCCATAACTGCTGTTGCACGGCAACCCTTCGTTTTAGCTCACACAGTTTAGCAAAATTTTGTCATGAAAATTTAGGAAATAACTACCATGTTTGATACGGCACTGCCAATTGAAGCTGTTGACACTACTTGTACTCTGCATTTAAATAACCATGCCTTTAATTTGTAATATGCCTTTGGAGGAAAAAAAAAAAGCAGTTTCTTTTGACAATAGCAGCTGCTGTACAATGTTTGATAAAAGAAGATGGCTGATGGTGAGGTTGAAAGCAGGAGGAAGCAAAGAAAGGGGGGCTGTGTGATGAGGAAGAAGAGGAGCCAAGAGAAGGAACAACTTACTGTAATCATAGTCATGTTCAATCAGACACCTGCTATTAAGTTGATAAATACACTTTTCCCAGTGTGAGTCCGGATACACTGAGTACCCCTAAGGCACTGTTCTGCTCTTTAACTACCTACTCTCCCTGGCTTCTTCACTCAGCCACCAACTCTCTACCCATTAACTCGAATTTCATCCAGTCTTGCAAAATGTCCCGAAATCCAGTCCTTACAGGGCTCTGTATGATTGACTAAATGTAGTCCTTAACAGTGGGACGGAGAACAGATTTGGTGAGTGCATGGTTCTTCAGCGCTTTTGGAAAGTGAAAAGCAAGGGAGTTAGGTACATTTTTGGTCCATTAGTAAGTACTATTTCACTCTTTCCTTTCTCTTCGTGCTTACGGTAATAAGAAAAAATGGGACCACAATGTATGTGCGTGTGTGTTGTAGCGGAGGAACAGGCTTGGGTTTGAGGCAAAGAGGGTGCACAGACAAAGCTCCTTGCCTCCTTAATCTCTTGTCTCGCCTTTTCAGCTCCAGTCGGTGCCCACATGCTGGTTGCGGGGCCAAGGGGATGCCTCCTGTTGCGAGTCTTACTCAGCACTGTGTCATGGGCGCCACGACACCTGATAAACATTAAGTACAGGCTGCGATACCTAAGTGTTATTATTGTTGTTTATTCATTTTATGTCTCATTAGTGCTGCAGCCATCTCAGCTTGTCTACAGCTGTTTTTACAGGGGCTTGCATGCATAACCATATGCTAATGTTGCACAAAGGATTATATATATTTTTTTCGAAGAGTGAAAAAAAAATGACTCTTTTGTCGGGATTGCAGATGAAAGCAGAATTGATTTATATAATTAAAATATTTCCCCAAGTGACTACTTTAAGTGCATTGAAGTACTCTTTTTAATTTAATTTAGTTCATTAATAATGCACCCAATTCCCAACAAATGTCATCTCAATGACTTTGTCCAAAAAAGAAGCAGCTAAACACAGCAGCAGTGAGCCAAGAAGATTTTTAATAGGAAAGAAAACCAGTGTAAGCATTTGTCTGGGTAAATCTTCTTAAAAAAAGAAAAAGAAAAAAAAAAGTGAAACAAAGTAAATCAAGCAATCTGCAACCAAGTGATGCCATTTTTTAGAAAATCTGTCCCTTTAGTTGCTTTGATGTCAACCACTGAGATTCCTCCCTCTGTTTATTTTAGAATGGGAAAACAAAGGAATTTAGCTGAAATCAGCTATCTTTAACTGAACATATTAAAATGTGGAATTTTATCATTTTTTTAACCTTTATCTAGAGCCTTACATCTTAACAAAATAAATTGAAGTATCATAATATTGTTTAACCTTGTTCTCCTTAAAGAAATATTATGGATGTTCCAAAGACTGAACTAAACAAACTTGAGGAAACAGCGTGATTAAGAGCACGACAACCCCATATAATACGAACTGGCTTTGAAAGTTGAATATCCTGTGTACTTTCTCCTGGAACTGTTTTCCTTAAGTTCCTTTGAGCCTTAAAAGAAAATTCATAACTTTGTGGTCAAAGTTCAAAACCATCCCCGGGTTGAACATCTGAAAAGTGGGAAAAAACGGCATAACATACAAATCCTCTCCAAACATTGCACATGTCTCTGATTGAGTTGCAAACTGGCTGAGACGAGATGCGTCTGGAGGCAGCAGAGGGGGGTCTCTTACTCTCTCGACCGAGTCTTTCATTGCTGTCCTCCTTATGTCCTCCATCTTCCTATCTATCCATACTTGTATGAGTGGAATTCATCAACTGTTGTGAGGGCCCCGGCATACGATACAAAGCGCATAAGCAGGAGAGTTGGGCCGCTATATCACCGGGAATGAATGAACGACCCCGCTTTGACCCAAACAGGGCAGGAAAACACATGTTCTGCTGGTCTTGGCTGGCTGGCTACCTGCAGAGAGGGTTGGGAATTCCTCCAGCGGGAGGGACGGGAGGATGGAGGGATGGGAAAAGGTGGTGGAGGAGGAGGAGAGAGGGAGTTGTTCTCCATGTGTCGTCTTTGCCCTGACGTTAACTTAGAGGATGTAGGCATAGTGTTTTTTTGTGGATTGTTGTAAATGATTTCAGATGTGGTAAAGCTCCAGATGCTTCACCGCCATGCATTCAGAGGTGACTGGGTGTCAAAATGTATAACAAGAGTGGAAGTTTGCTTTATTATACTGGTAAAAAAACAAAAAACAAAAACAAACAAACAAAAAAACCTTTTCAGGAGAATAACGTGAGTGTAGTCCACTATGAGCAGACATTTAACACGAGCTTACAAGTCTCCTAAGCTCTCATCTCATACTGCAAATCCTGTGGCTCCTGCTATGAGCTCAGCGAGCGCCACAGCTTCCTATTGTTTTTTTTATTATCTGTGAACCATTTTCCACTTTTTAAACTTATAGGGGGAATGAACACTCTTTCCCCAACACCGTGTCTAGTTGAAATCAGTCTGTAGGCCTTATTCATCTGTTTGAATGAAATGGAGGTTTGGATTTCATTACCGGAGAAGGTGTGCGTGTCTTCATGGACATATGCTTGTGTTTATGCATGTGGCTTGCCAGTAATCTCTGTAAGATGGAGAACAGATCAAACTAACTTACAAGTATGTAAGTGTGTAAATGCGTGCATATGTGCGATGTGTTGTGTCACAATCCTACAGCTAGATTTAGTATTCATATCCAATGACATCTGTTTTGCTAAAACAATTGTATTGGAACTTGAAATGATTGTCCAACCCAAAGTCATGTACGGAAGAAGGTGTTTGGGTCACATGAGTTAAACGCTGGGCTGATTGGCTACATGCTATCTGTGTAAATCCTCCCAATGGTGAAACTTGGTGGTGGCAGCATCATGATGTGGGGTTTATTTGATTACCTAGAGTCTGGGAATCTGTTTAGAGTTGATGGAAAAAATGGATACAAGTAAATACAACACAATAGTGCAAGAAAACCTGTTGGAGGGTGCAAGGTTTGAGACAGGAGAGGACAATCACTTTCCAGCAGAATAACCCTAAACATACAGTCAGTGGTGTCATTTAATGACTTAGAGCAAAGTATTTATATGTCAGAATGGCCCTGTTAGAGTTCAGACCACATGAGGAACTTGTGACAAGACTTGAAAATTGTTGTTTACAGACTCTCTCCATTTTTTTCCTGTTGAGTTTTGGCTTATTTACAGATAAAGCCCAAAAAATAATGTGTTTAATTATCACTAAATGTGGCTGTGAAAAGCACATTTGGATCACAAATATATTCCACTTTGTGTTGTTCTGTCATACCATGATACAATGGAGTTTGTGGTTATAACATGACAAAATACAGGGAAGGTTGTGGGATAAATATTGAGTTTCTGCGAGACACTGTTACTTGTGTTTATGTTTACATATGGTTCAAGTGCAGCTGTACATTTTAAGTGCATGAGTTTCACTATATTCCACATCCTATTGCCCAATGCTGTTGCCATGTTAGACATGGTGGCGAAATAGGACCTTGGCCTCTACGTGGATCTGGAGAATGCAGAAAAAGGCGGCATAGATAGTAGGAGTATGGATAGCGCAGAGAAGGCGTGGCTACTGCATAAAGAGCCCAATTCCTGCTACTGGGGTGCAGGAGAAGGGGTTTGTAAGGGGGTTGCTGGAGGCGGTTCGCGATCGCCCCTTTATTTACTTTGACCTCAGGTCTGCAGGAGGCCCTGGGAGGGCACATGCCAAACTCCCCAGGCGGGCAACGCTGTCCTGCCCTCTCTGTCACCTCGCTGCCCGCCCCTCTGTCTCCAGTGAGATATATGTCTGTTTGGAGCCGGGCGTATGTGAGTGGCAGCTATCCAAAAAGGTTTGGATTTCAAACAGCTTCTTCAACAGCTTGTTTACTATCAGCAGCATAATTTAAAGTAGATATTAATTAAGACTTTGGATGACAATATTTTTGCTCTTTCACTCTTCCATGTATTCTAACATATAATTCATATTCCAGAAAGAATAGCTTCGGGGATATTCTTAGATAAATTAATTTCTCAAGTCATCGGCAGCGAGACACATTAAACTTTAATCTTAAATAAATGTGACACTGTTATTATATGCTGCAGTTTCATACATGTGTAGAACTAATTGGTAAATTATGCACAGGCCTCATCAATCCCATCCTTAAAAAAAAACAACAACTCACAATTAGAAGCAGAAATGGAGGATGATTGAAGAAAGAGGGGAAACGGAGAAAGAGCAGTGCGTCTTAAGATGTTAATTATTCAAATGAGGCCAAGTGTACCTGCCTGATGTCAATGTCATCGCAGTAGTAATTATTACCATGGAAATTCTACTGCCATGGCAAATCAGAGTGCGGTTTCTTAGTTAAAGCAATTAGGTGGGGTGATTAGAAATAAAATATAATTGCAGATTTAAGTCAATTTTTCATTTTTACAGGCTATTTTCATCTTATGAGTGTAGTTTTTAACAACTCCTTTCATTATTTTCTCTTTATAACCCAAAGTAAAAATGGGTTGGGAACAAAGTAAAAATTAATTCAGACTCATTTTTAAGACAAAACTTTTCTTTTTACAACGACAGATCTTCTATTTGAGGAAAACCTTTCATTACGTCACCGACTGGCTCTAATCGAGGGGTCTCGTTCGTCGAGGGGACGGTTAATTGATTGTCAAATCATGTCACACTGTAGTGGGTAACTGAGATGACTCCGGGGCAAATATGTTACTGGAGAACACAGTGCCCTCCCGCCCAGCAAGCTCAGCGGAGTCGGTCGCAGCACAGTGGCAGTGCTGAAAATGTCACCCCAAGATGACAGTCATATTCCATTACAGCTATCGCTCAATATCTTCACGCCGGGCAAATTACAGCGTTTTCAACAGAGCATAAAGCAACAAAGGAAAAACCATATGGATGTAAAATCAACCAGAATTATTTGAGTGAGTCGTCTGTACCATACCAATTGTGCTTATCTTTGGGTTTTGTTGTAAATCACGGCCTCGCTGTTGTTTCTGGGCTTTTCGAAGGATGAGATATAAAAAATGGTTTAAAGAAAAAAAAAGAAGATGAAATACTTGAAAATAGACGTGTTTCGTGTTGAGGATAACATGCTGGGGCGTATTGAATGACCAATTACGCCACTGTAAACTGCTTTTTGCCATTGAAAGTTGAAGCTAGTGACAAAATCTATCCAATTCCAGTGGTTCCTAAGTACACAGAATGTATTGGACTTCTATGGGGACAGGGAATGAAGCTGCTGGGCATCCAACAAATTTGAGCTCCATCTTGTTTCTTGCAGAAAGGCTCTGGCGTGGGCCTGCGGTTGCCAGGCGCCTCCTGAGGTGACTCTATCAGAATCAGTCAAGCCTGAAATCAATCACTCACACCCATCAAAGGCGGCCCTGCACCGCCATTGTGACTAAGCCATCTGGGCCTCAGCTCACTGTCTAGATTTATCTTTATGAACTATATGCAGGACTGTGCGCAAGTTTACTTATTGGTGTCTATTTGCATGGGAATTACTGCAGTGTGTGTACTTGTTGAAATGTAGAAGTAGAGAAAAACCGTAGCGGTCAACAGATTTACATTGTTGTGGTTTGGAAAGCTTAACGCCACAATCCCAAATTTATGATCTTTATTACACATTTTCAATCTTAAATAAGTTTGCTGCTTTCTTCAAAATACTGCATCATCATAGGTGCATATAGCCATCTTGGAAAAGCATAGTCTATAAAAGCTACCAGCACATTTTAAAAAGCAAAATTATTTTGGCATAAAAAGGCGGGTGTTGGGGGTTCATAAAAAAATCTAAATGTATGCATCTAATTTTACTCTTTAGGTATTTGGTAATGTTTTTTAGGTTCTTTGGTTGGAGATAAACAATTAAGGCCTGTCAAATGACCAAAAATCCTAACTTATCAGTTATGATACTAAAAAGAAAAAAGCTGTTATAATGGTAAAAAAAAACAACAAAAAAAAACATTACATCTATAAAATTACTAGCCATTAAATTAAGTAGATAGCACCAAATGTATACATATATATTTTTAATTTCTCAAATTAAAAAAGTATATAATGGAAGTATATACTTCCATTATATACTCAGTTATTTAAAAAAAAAAAATACTTTCCTCATAAACCTGCTGTATCAAATTTGATACCTGTCTTCTGCCCTCTTGTGGAAGTTCGGAAATTGAGATGGCTACACACACATTCTCAGAAGATAATTTCATTTCTTAATAGATACAGAAATAAAATGTATATAAAGAAGGAAAATGTTGGTGCCAAAGGTGACACTTTGTGTATTTAGGTGTATTTTCTATTTTCTATTTTGTATGTTTAAGGCATACAATATACATCCTTTCTGTTGGTGAGGGGATTTATGAAATGCACATTACATCTATTGTATAAATTATTATGCAATCAAGAGAAATCCTGGCAAAATTATTTTAAAAGCTATTTGGCCAAAAGCATCAAACTGCGCAAGTTTTAGAATTGAGCAATTTTTAGGATTGCTCAGTTACAGATGTGCATATAGGAATTTGCAAATATATGTGCAATTTTAACTGAGAGACAAAGCTGAAGACATTAAATCCACATTGTTGAACTTTGTACACCATAACCTGATGAGGTAAAATTTATGTTTTTTGTTACTCATATTTCTGAGATCTTTATATTTGCTATACTTAACAAAGTTGTCACATTCCTCAAAGAAAGAACATATCAAATCCTCTACTTCTACTACATGGTGGCAGAACTAAGTCTAATACGGCTACATTTATTTTCTAAGAAGCATAATTTCCATGTAGTGTGAGAGTTACTTTTAATGGATCCAGAATATAAGACACATTATTATTTAAGAAAGTATTTTAAAATCAGCAATACCATTAATACTAATAACTTCAACTTATCCTATGTTTGATAGAAAAACTGGTGAAAATATGTGCATCAAGTGCTGCACACTTCAAGTATATTTTATGGGCCCCTTGTTTATGGAGTGTAGTGGATGTAGAGAATTTCCAAGTGTAGCTTTTTTTTTTTTGCTTTATATATATATATATATATATAACTTTATACATATGTATTTTCAACGTTATATATGCTTATATCATCTTGGTTGGGGAAATTGCAACAAATATATTATTATCAGAACCTACTGTATTAGTGATGACAAACAAAGATGATGACATTTATATAATATGATTATCAAACACATCAAATAATAATGATAAAAAAAATTCAAATTTTAAAATGTAAAATGTTCTGACTTTTAACTCTCCTATGATGTAATGACTAAACCATTAACAACTGAGAATTCATTTGGAAGCAAATTTCTTTACACTTGCCTGTAACCTTCCGGCTACATGCCTCATCTGTACACATGCATCAACTCGAGCTGGTTTTCCAGATTGGGCGCCTCTTGACTTTGGCCTCACTGTGGCCTCAGTCTCCATCACTCCTCTCTTAACTGGCAGAAATGATGACGAGTGCGAGTGTGGCTGCTGCCATTTGAGGGCAGTGTAGGACCAGTGCATCCATTTTTACAAAAGCAAACACCCTCAGCTCTCCGTAAGCCTGAGTCGGGGTGCCTGAGTGTGAAGCACTACGCTTTACAAGGGTATGTTGGGAGCACGGAGACAGGCTGGAGAAAATGTGGACAGGTCAGGCCAACACTGGACTCCAGTGGCTCTATGGACTCTGAACAGTGTGTGTTCTCGGCTTCATGTGAAGAGACAGGATGAAACAAGCAAAGGGAGTCGGAAAAAAACAATTGCCAAAAAGAAGAAAATTGGGTACAATCAATGTTGCAAAGAAATAGGAAAAAAAGTTGATTATTCAGTTTTAACATTTAAGAAGAAAAGGTTGCATATGACAGATACTTCCATTATATACTCAGTTAAATAACCGATTGAAAAATCTGAAAAATAACAATAAATTTGATATTTTTAATGAGCTGTCACAAATATTGGTTAAGCATTTGATTTATACATTTTTCATTTTAACAGAAACACTCTCTGCACTTTGCTTCATCCAAAAAAAGGAAGTCAGTTTGACTATTTTCTCTTAGACACACACCATCTAACCTTTTCATTTTCATTAGCTATGATTTAGTATGGTAACAATTTAGACCCACAATCCAGTATCGTTTCAGCTCTATTTTATGTTTAGTACAAGTCATTCTGATTTCATTTGTGCCAATATTTACATATGTTGTATTTATAAAAAAATATGTCACATTAATGTGGCCGAGACAAATTCCTGGAGATTTTTCCAGAAGTGTGCAAAAGAACTAATATTCAGTTCAGTTCAATTCATTTAATCAGTGCAAGGAAATAACTTTATATTTATAGTGCATTTTATAACCAAAGCGAACACCCTAACATAAAACATATTGATTCTTCCATGTGTTTCAACTGACAAAACAAAAAAACTGGCATTTTCTTTGCTATTTATGCTTTTTATGTCCTTTGCTGTCTAAATCCTGAATTTACTTTAATAAATATATCATTGTCGAAATGGAAAAAAGAAAAACATCTAAATTAATACTTTAGATCCACAGGATGGTAAAACTTTTCTCTGCAAATAATAAATATACAGTACAGAAACTGTTACTTCCTGCGTGTTGTCCCACATTTAAGTACACTGAGTTCACACGAAACAACTCAAGCCGGAAACTTTCAACCCCATCTGTAAATAAAACACCATGTTCCCTGTTTTCTGCTTTTACATTAATGTCCGTGTTTTTCTCTTTTCCACTCAGACAAGAGGACCGGGATGACCCAGTCCCGAGTGCAATGTCCCAGACGCCGCCCGGCTCTTTTATGTAAGCAGAGAACTCCTCGCTGTGAAGTGGTCCCATAGTTAAGATTTCCACTTAGAGAGTGTGCTGCACTCGGACACGGTAAGGGGGTAGATTCATGTTCTCGCTCGTTCTCTTTTGAAACTGCTTCGGTTAGCCTTTTAAATGGAGCTTCAATGCCCATCTGGCTGAGCAGAACTACATGAAAACAGTTTTGGATGAGTCATAAACTTGCATTTTTTATTTATTTTTTTTATTGGAGATTTTATAATGTTGTTTTCCCTACTGGATCTATACAAATCAATATCTGTGAGAGAAAAAATGTGCATGATGCTTAAACATATGGCTTGTCTGTTTTCCACATTTAACATTGTACTTAATTTTACCAGATATATTTATTTCTGTTTGGATTCATAAATAAAATCAGAGTGAATGTTTATATTATATTCTCATATATCATTTTCAGAAAGAAATTATAACTTTTTTTGGGTGTTTAAAAAATAAAGCAATGTTTTCTTTTTGCAATGGTATATTTTACAGTATTTGGAAAAGACAGCGGCATATTCTAAATACTGCTGCCATATTCCACAAGGTTCAGAGGGCAAAACATGCTACCCTCTTGTTAATTGTTTGATTTTCCGTGCTCACCAGAGAGTTTGGTACTCTGCAGAGGGGAAAAAAAGACCAGGTGGGCACAGCTCATCCTCCCTTTATTTGTCTGTATCGCTGTGATGGCTTTAGGCTAGCCTCTCTCTGGAGCTTTGTAGAAATACCAAATTGTGACATCCGACGGTGTCTGTCTCCATTTCCTGTTTTTTTTTTAGCATCCAGTTCCACCATGCCGTCTGAAGCTGCAGTCGACAATTTGGCATGATTTCTCAGCCTTACCTGCAGTCACAAGGTAAGAACACACTGTTTCCAATTTAAAAAACTACAAAAAATTTGTTTTAGTTTCTTTTCAGTAGGGTTTCAAATATGAGATCCCCTCTGCCTGATATTTCAGGTTTTTTTTTCTTTCCCCTCAGCTGTTTTCATGTCTAGCTGGAAGTTGTCATCGTTAGTTTGCATAGAGATACGATCCTCTCATCACGCCCTGATCCCAGCTCCAAGGGCAGCGGGTGGTGAGCTTTAAAACTTCATGTTTGTAAGCTGCCGTGGGAGAAATGACACATTTACGATGACGGTTGCAGGCCAAACAGTCTGCACAGATGCAGGCGAGCAGAGGAATATGCCGCTCGTTGCTGCGATTGTGGTGTGGGGCCATAACACCGCATAGGGTGCCACACTCATCTACCACCGTTTGATCATGGTGGGCTATTCTCATGTAAATGTATGTTAATCAAGACACAAAAAGAGATTGGTTTAATCGGATTGCTGGTTATGGCTTTGTTTTCATTTTTGCCTTCATAACTGGAGAATGCATCTGAAACAAAGAGCAGCATTGTACAGCATATTTTCACCAACAGACAGGTTCTCTGCAGGGACTTCCACGGTGATTGAACTTGTCTACTATCTCACCTTTGAACTTGGGTCTTGTTCTTTTGAGTTAACATGAAGGGACGCCACATAGCTTGGCGTCTACAGTTTTAAACAAATCAATAGACAGCCAGACCTAAACTTAAGGTACTCTATGAACAGGATAAAACTATGACGTGATGTTACATCTGCAATTGCAAAAAAAAAAACCCAAAAAAACCCTCCTGTGCTTTGATCAAAAAGCAATTTAAATACAACTAGATTACTTTACATTGTCAAGTGTGATTGTAATGAGGGCCACAGCAGCTGTCGAGTGACTGACTTGTGCCACATTGCCTTGGGTTTTCCGTGACGGATGCCCCTGCCAGTGCCAGTGCATTTCTGCCTGCCAGCAGGCCTTTAATCCCTCCTAATGGGGGTTGTCATCTCACCGCTAATTTAAATGCTCCAACCACGAAGCTCCCCCACCTGGCCGAGCTAATCCCAGCGCGAAGGCCTCCCCCTCCCTCCCCGCAGCTAGTCGCCTCGTTTTTACCCGTTTTTTGGGGGGGCCTTGGGGCCCCGGGGCCTGACCACCCTCCTACACAACAACAGCATCTTTCAATCATCTCTCCCTGATTGTATTAATCTTATCTGTGTTTAATTACATTTTTTTAAGATTATTGCTGTATGCCATCTTTGCACACTGTGGGAACCACAGAGGGCTGCTCATTTCAAATGCATTTTCATTTGGGCACAAATCCCAAATCAAAGACTGCCAGAAATCATAAAGAAGGCATTTTCTTATTAATGGGGGAGTCATAAACTTGATGGTATAGCCTATAGTTGAGTTGGTTATAGCGCTACATTAGTATTTATTTTGTATGCATGCAGTAGATTAAATCTGCAATACAGTCAGATTGTCCGTGTGCTGGACTTCTTTAATATATTATGATGTTAATGATGTGATTGAAATGTTTAAAAGTCCTACATGTTAAGGTTTATAGATGAATATTAATTATATATGTTTTTGGTAGAGTAGTTATTTTACTAATATTCTGGGTTGTACTTTTTTAGTTTCAAGCAGACCATCTTGCACTAACTTGTACCTAGCATTTGGAACAGCTTTGAAAACACATTATAGACAATCATTTTCATTTATCAAGTTATTATTTTCTGTATTGAAAATCAATACATAAAATCCACCCACTGAAGTTAATTTGAATAGTTTAGGAGTAATAATTCCTCATATTTGAGATTTGAGAATTAATATGATTACTTGTCATCCTTTTTCATTCAAATGTTAATCCACCAACAAATTGGAAACTGATATGCTATGAGTTTCTGATATGCTATGGCTTAAGTACATGCGCAACAAATATATTTTGTTGACAAAAATAAGATGTAAGTAGGGACACATTGTTAAAGAAGCAAATAGACTCAGATTGCTTTCATAAAGTCTGGATCTGATTATCTACAAACTGCAGACAAGCTAATAGTCAACATTGACTTCTTAAGAATGAGACTAGACAATATTCTTGAAGAGAACTTGAGAAGTCTAACAAACCTTATTCACATTTTGTTTACTCAAATATAACAGTTTCATGAAAAAACTGTCAAACAAAATGGAATAAGCTAAGCAGCTCAAAACCCAACACATTATGACCCTGTTTAATAAAACTTTAAAGAACAGATTTTCAAGATATCAATGACATTTATCAACATGGAAAGGGTTACATAGCCATTTTTAAAGCTTAGGGACTCTAATGACAACAAGTGAAAGCCGCATAAGACATAAAACAATGGTAAACTGTCCAAGAAGTGTTTGAGCTACCAACATAAATTCAAATATGTATTGGCAACTCTTCCAGGAGGTCAACCAGGACAAGATCTAAGACACTGAAGTATTAACTTGACTTGGTCAGTTTATGACTCAAGAATAAGACAGACTGCTGTCAAAAGTGAAAACCACTGCTGACCAAAAATAATGCAAATTCCCAACACAAAAGTGCAAAAACAAATTTTTGAGCAAACATTCTCAGAACACATGAGATAAATGTGGACCTTTTAAGAAGCTGTGCTTTCTGTTACATCAAGTGTAAAACTAGGATATCATTTCAGAAAAAGGACACAATTACTTTTGCACGAATGGTCTGAATTGTTTACATAAGTTGCTTCCCTGAATAAATGAAATTGTAAGAGAGCAAATACTTTTTCGCAGCTCTGTGTGTAAGAGTATAACTTCCAATTAAATATATTAGATTAACACTTCACATTTTCCTTAACAGCACTATGCATTTGAGAATATTGCCAAATACAAACGTAACCACTAGGGTAGAGCGTGACAATGTCAAAATCAAACACTTGATTACAGCATTTGATTAAATGGATCAAGGGTCTCCTCATTATTAACAGCTTGAACAATGAAATAGCATCGTCTGAAATTGTTACATTTAATAATTTGCAAATGTTTCTTTTGTGTGTTTAATAGGTAAAAACAACCTAAAACATTTAGACACCGAAGCTTTTACGGAACATTTGGAAGGCTTGTGATCCAGGAATTTCTTTTTTACACTTGAGGCAAATTACACACCAACATCGATGATCAGTACGTTGATCGGTTTTGTTAAGCAGAAGAAGAGCTGCAGAGCAAGCTCACACAGGTGTACCTAATTAACTAGAGCTTAATTTGAAGTTGGTATAACATGCCTTCGGACTTCCTCTTGACATGTTTGGAAGACGTGTTGGTCCGGAGTCACATTAAGATGGTAACTAACAAGGGTTTTGTGCCCACATTGTCACGATTTCCAAATGCTGCCTAATGAGGCCGTGATGGTTGAGGATGATTGCAATCAGTGACATGCATTTTTCTTCTCACAAGTAAACAATCAGCCATCTGGTCAGATGAGGACTATCGTTTTGGGTTCTGTTCTTTTGTCATTCGCCAGTCACTGTCTTGGTTAGGCAAACTTGACAACTGCAATGTTCTTGAGTTATTACAACTGGGTCTTCTTATGATTACCCAAGGTGTGACAAATGTGCTTCAGGAAGAAAGAGTCGCTGCTTAATGTTCCGTCGTGCGGCACAGACATGCCACATTCGCTGCTCATGTTTTATCAACAAAATGCACCATTGCAAATGTGAAGGTGTTACACAAACTGTGTGGCAGAATATTTGCATACAGTGGTACAAAATTCTACCTGCAACCCAGAACATGCATCAGTAATGGTTTTATGCTGTGACTGTGAGGCTTGTAGCAATCAGTGGGACATTGTGTTCCACTTTAATACAGAATGGGGGGTGACGGCACACACAGAGCTGGATGATGATTTTTTTTTTTTCTTTCCTCTGTGAATATTTGGAGGTAAATTTTAAAGTTGCCTCGCGGTGTTATCCCTGGGCGTAAGTTAAACGGCTGTGTAAAGTGCTGCCAGGGGAAGGGCCGGAGGGTGTCTTGTAGCTTTACCTGATCCAAGGATGGCAGGTTCAACCGCCTGACAGGGGGCAGCAGAGCTGATTAGTTAGACATTTTCAAAAAAAAAAAAAAGATTTGATGTTCAAAGGTGCTGCACCTGAAAGGAGGTGACATCACACGGGATTACATGCACGTTATTGTTAACACTTCAAGTGGCAGTGTAAAATACACGTAGCAACAAATTCTGCTCATTTGAATAATTTCAAGAGTGCAAATACAGATATGCTTTTTTGGGGAGTGTTCAAAGAAGGACATGAAGGCATAACATTCTTTTGATTTCAAGTATCTAATATCTAATAATGCACAGGAATCTCACCTCAATTCAGGTGCAAAATTGTTGGGATTTTATGCGATAGACTTGGAAAAAGTACTATTCATTTGAAAAGGAAGAAAAAAGCTACAATTTAAGCATCGTTTACGACCAAACATCTTAAATGTCTGGTAAATGTTCTCAAACCCCTGTGTCGAGTCGATACATATGCAAACAATATTTTGCTGTAAGTATAGTATCTCTCCACCAACTTTCCGTAGGTACAAGTTACAAGGTTACCCACAGACTCTCAATCAGATTTAGGTTTGAACTCTAATTGGGCAATACCAACACTTTCATGTCCTTTAATCTAAACAATTTCATTGTAGATCTGGCTGTTTGAAAAATAAACCTCTGCCACTGTCTCAAATCTTTTGCTTCCTCTAACAGTTTTTGTCCATGTCTGCATTTTTACCTCCATCCATCTTTCCATAAACTCTGACCAGATTGCCTGTCCCTGCCAAAGAAAGGCATCCCAGTACAGTGCTGCCATCGCCATTTTAACTTTTAGGCAAAAGCCTTTATCTTTGTCTCACGTAACCAAATCTTTTCCAGATGTCATCCTATGTAGTTTGTGTTAAAGGTTACCCTCGACTTCAGTTGGCTTTCTAGCAACGGTTATTCTTTTTGCGAAAAAAATCTGATTTGTGGAGTGGACCACTAATAGTTGTCTTGTCCTCAGATTTTCCAACGTGAGCTATGGATCTCAACAGCTGCTCTGGAATTATCATTGACCTTATGGTTTCTTTTCTCTTTGAGCCTCTAATTTCCTGAATTGTCAGTTTAGTTGGATGACCACGTCTTTGTAGGTTGCTGCAGCTCTTCCATTCTCCAATTTTTGAAAGATGGATTTAAAAGTACCATGTGAAATATTCAAAGCTTTTGATTTTATTTTAGAGCATAACCTTGCTTCAAACTTCTCCTCATCTTTATAAGTCATCAATCTAATCTAATCTAATGTGAGAGAGAATATCAGGTTCATGCAACACATAACAGTATATGTATGCTTACATTAAATCACACCCAGGTCGTCTCTTATATGAGCATGTGCCGGAGCTTCCGGAAAATTTGTCAAAAAAAATATTTGAAGTGCATATCATTATAATTCCATTCCATAATGCTGTACCACTTTGTGTTGGCAAAAACCCAATAAAAAACCCCATTAAAATATACCAAAGTTTTTAGTTGCAATGTGACTAAATGTGAAAAACATCTAGCTGCCATGAATGCTACAAACCACTGCACACCCCGCCATGACTGCAGGCTGGTGTAGAAAATCAACATAGGACGTTCTAAATAAAATCCACAGCTCTGGGCCCTCTGTATGTGCCACTGAGGCCATTCGCAGATCTGATCACTTGCAAAGCTCCATTACCAAGCGTTCAGCCCCGACAGCGGAAGAGGAGCCCCGTAATGAGTCACTTCCACAAAGCATCACTGATAAAAGGATTAACTAATTAAATTAACAGAGCAAAGTACTTTATAACTGTTAATTATGTCACTCCCTTGGCTGCTCTGGGCCACTAGCACCCTTTGTTTGAAAGCCCCTTGTCTGTCCTAATTGACCTCTGGGGAGCTTTTGGTGTGTGCATATGTATGTGTGCGTGGGTGTGCATGTGTGTGGTGGTGGAGGGTGGCTTGCACAATCAAATGGCAAGAATAAACAAACTGACAATTCACTTTGGACCTGAGTAACACTTCACTTTGGTAAATGACACTGAATGTGCCTCATGACAGTCTCCTTAGAGATCCTGTTGGCTTTTTCCCTTTTATGGGGTACATTTTTAAATATTTTTTCTGAATCCACTAGCAGAATTGGGGGGTGAGGGGGGCACTTGTGGGAGAATCTACATGTGGACAACATTTGTCACACAAAGTCCATCTCTTGAAACACAATGCCAGAGTGCGAGATGGGGCTTTAAGGGACACCACAGAGGGTTTGTTTTGTTAAGACGCCCCATCTTTTAGACTTTTCATGCCATCACAAGGAGGCAGCGGCAGAATCCCTTTTATTCTTGATGGTGTCTCCTCTAATGCGTGGCCAATCACATTATTAGTCAAAGGGCTAATATATGTGACCTGATCTGCCATCCATTCCCGCCTGAGCCAGCTCTGTCTTTCCCCACTTGTTCTTTTTAACCCCTTTTCTTCTTCCATTGCGGCTGGCCACCAAAGTCCTAATGACACCCTTGACAAGTGATCCATCAGTTGGCAATTACAACATCTGTCATCATGACAAAGATGGCTCCTCCACTCTCTTTTGGGGGTAACTCTTCCTACCCCTTGAATGTGTCTTGGTTTTGGGGAGGGGTGGCAGGGATGCGGAGATTGTGGGGGTTTAGTAGTAAAAAGGGGCCGCCCCACAACAGAGACAGACATGTTGACAGCAAACACAAACACGGCAAAACAAATGGTTCACGCCTACCTCTTTAGATTTCCATTCAAATGCACTCCACAACTCTGTGAAAGTGCTCTATCTTCTATAGAGGGAAGAACCTACCAGCTGCCATCGTCTCTCTTCGCTACAAAGAGGACCTTTCACTCGGGAACAATGAGAGGGCTTCTCTTTTCTTTTGGCACAGAGTCTCTGCTCCACCATGTTTAATTTCAGTAGCCATAGATCAATGCTGAACAACACTCCAGAAGTGATGGGACTATCTGAATCGGCACGCAGGACTTTTGTTAACATTAACAAACATGCATTCAAGCAGTGACCGAGCCATAACCTGGAGCCGTCAGTGTCGCAGTCAGACTCAGTCTGAGCATCTACCGAGATCTCAGAGAGGCACCAAAATCTGTCGAGGTGGTTTAAGGGGAATAAATCCGGTTTCAGGTGGATACATTTGCAGATGATGCCTTTCATGCTATCTTTTCTGCAACTCAGTGGGTGGAAGGTGTGGGACTTTGCTTTGCTTTTCTTTCACCCCTTTAAGTGGAGCCACCGGATAGATGGCATGACATCACGGGCCAAGCCGGCAGCACAATGCAAAGGTCACGCGGCCCATTGATCTAGGGGGCCCCTGATAGAAACCCCCTGTATTATGGGTCTGCGCACGCGGAGCCTTACACACACTGAGCCATAGAAACAGACCACAAATGGAGCCTTGTTGTCTCCCCATTGAGGGCCTGCAATCAGCGGATTTACACTTTGATGTGGAGCTGAGGAATAAAGCCTTTTTGAACACTGACCTTTATCGACTGATGGATTAAAATCCATAGCCTTCTCTCTCACTCTGCAAAACTACATATCTACGTTACAGTCCACTTTGCCTGAGCATTTCTAAGGTTAGCCCTTTTCCATTCTATTTCTGTGCTCAGATGGAACAAGGGAAAAAAATATAAAAACTGGTCACCACAACAGAAATAGGAAAAGCACTCAACTTCATTAGAGGTGTTACTTAGAGGTGTTACGATAATTAATTGTTAGTAGAAAAAAAAAAAACGTAATCAGACTTTAAACACAGCTTTTCAACATTTGCTCCCCATCTGTCATGTAATGCTTTTATTTCTTTAGTAAGCATTTTACAAAGTATATGGTTTGAAGGTTTCAAAACCATCATATCATTCCTACAGCTTAAATGATGTCAGCAAAAGTCCTAGAATAACTGGAGTGATGCAGTAACGCCTTTACCCCACTTGCTGCAGTACACTGCAGGTCAGCTGGCTGATAGAAAACTGTAGTCAGCCTTTGCATAAAAGAAATATACATTTAGCTGTTTATTAATATTCCTTTTGGTGAAAACATAATGACGTCAAAATTAAAGGAGAGTTATTAAGGTAAATATGTGTCTAATTCCTCAATGAAGCTATCAGTTGTTTTGAATTGTATTGTTGCCATTTATTTTCTCTAGTCTATTTTTTTCTCCCCCCCCATAAGAAGAGAGTCTTTTTCTGTGCTTTGGGGTGTCCTTCCTCAAGCTTTTCACTATAGTTTACTGGAATTTTGGACCATTATTCTTGACAGAACTTGCGTAACTGATTCATGTTTGTAGGCCACCTTGATCACAAGCATCTTTTCACCTTTTGCATAGTGTTTTATTTTCATTTTTTACTCAACTGTATGATCTTCAAACCTTTGTATCTTCATTAGATTTGTTGTGGAAGAGAAAAATAGATTGTGCTGCTACAAAAACAGCTGTCTCATGTTGGAAAAAAAAATACTCTGCAGATGTGCAGTGGTCGCATTGCAGTTTCTGTCTCACACATGCCAAATCAAATTGAAACCAATGGGTTTTATTTTATCCTTGAGGCATTGGGTTCCTTTTGATTGTCTCCAAAACTAATGCTTATGTTTGCTATTTCTCTCTGCTGTTCTCTGGGAAATAGAATCTGTCTCTCATGTGTTCACTGTAGGGCAAACTGGATTTTATATGCCCATTCAGACACATGCCAGTGTCTGCTGAAATCCACTAAGGAATAGTTAACTACCATCTAATGTCACGGCGGACCAGCAGTCTTTGCCCTGTGACACACTTTAAAAATCTAGCAGCCATATCCACTTAATTCAGTCTGTGCTTTAGGGAAGGTCCATCAGAGAATTGTTGAGACTGCATGCAGTGAGTCAACCATCAGCATTAGAGCGCATTACCACCAAGCAACAAAAATACACTAAGGTCTATTTCCCACTAGAAAATGCTGCATTACAAGCGTTTCCCAGAGCTCCTTTAAGTGCAATGAGCATTCAGGTCTCTCGGTTTGCTGCCGGCGATACAAACCCACAGCACCCAGTTGATTTCTGATAACGGAGTTGTATTCAAGCAATTATTGCATCTTGTATTTGCTTGCACACCTTTATTTGTTAGCTCAGCAGTCACAATTTACAAATCCTCACTGTGAGTCTAAAAGGTTCGGAGCTGCACAGATCATGAAACCACTCTCTGTTTTCAGTTTGCTGCTGTTAAGGGTCTCCAAAGAAAACAATTACATCACAGCACAACAAGGCCCGGCGTATACAACAATGACAAGAGCATTGTGCCTTCAGGCAGAAAACACTTAATACACCAGAGACAGGGGAGTGGGCGGAGGGGAGTATTTTCTGCTCAATGAGCATAAGGTACATGGTTGATTCAGACAAATGGCTTAAAGACAAGAAGGTAAGTTGAGAAAAAAAAAAAAAAAAACTAAAACAAAAATACAATTTCATGAAATATTTATGGGGTATATTTACCAAAAAGCAGCCACAACAAGCAGGTATCTTTAGGGGATACAGGAAGAGATGTAGTGCTTGTTTGACTGACAAGCACTGGGTGAAGATGTACATGAACTGAAATGTTGTCATTGAGTTATAAAAGCTTGCATATCTCAAAGAACCTTCCCAGATTTTGTTACACAAAAATTACTAACTTTTTCTTATGTAGTATGTAGTGCATTATCTTTAAGTAAATTGAAAAGAATACATGGTTATTAAAGATTTTAACAAATTAAGATCTGAAAAGTGGTATGTGGATTTATATCCAGCCCCTTTTAGTCTTATGCTTCCAATTAAAATAAAGTTCAAGCAATTGCCTACAGAAATCACCTAATTAAGTCTCAGTATAAATAGAGCTGGTTTGTGGAGACCTCAGATATTTGTTACAGAACATTAGATGACCGAACTTCTCACTCCAACAAGCAGTATAATGAAGACCAAGCAACACAGCAGATGGGATGCAGAGAAAGTTGTGGAGAAATGCAAAGCAGGTCAGGTCAGGTTATAAAACAACATCCTAGGCTTTTAAGAACTCACAGAGCACAACTGCAAATCCTACCAAGACATTGCTGCCGAGCTTAGGTAAGGAGATTTGTGGACAGGGCAATTAGTAGTGGTGTGGATTCTAAGCTTTCTAATGATGTAAAACAGATAGAAGTAAAAATAAATGAAGGACATTATTCAATTTGAATATCAGCACACTTGCCCCACACTTGTGTACAAGAACAGGTAATTTACCACTTACCATTGAACCTGGTATGTTAATAAACCTCTACCACGGTCTCAAATCTTTTGCTTCCTCTCAACAATGAGATGATGGCTCATTGTTGCTCTGGGACACTTTTGTTCAACAGGGACAAGGAATCTAGTCATGGTTGATGGAAAAATAATGCTAAATACAGAGCAATGCTGGAATAAAACCTATAAGAGACTGGAAACTTCTAGCAAGGCATCAATTCTCAATAAGACCAAGGGATATTGGTCCTGTACTGTAGAGAACCAATATCCAATATCTGGTACAGTCAAAGTCCAGATGTCTCTTGAAAGTTGCCATTCACAGGTTTTTCCTATGTAATCTGTGCTTACTAATTCTTTGCTAATTTGCTTAGCAAAGAAGATAGTTAATGATTTGACTTTAGATGAGAACAGGTTAGATGAGTAAAGCTGGTACAGACATACATCAAAACACAACAGGAGTTGCAGCAAAAGGTACTTATTCAAAGTATTGTCTCAGGAAAGCTTAATACATATGCATGCCATATGTATTAAGCTTTCACAAAATGGATGCAGGGACGTCAACTCCCATACCTTCATGAAATGCAGAACTTATAAAAGAGCTAAGCAAATATTTTACAAACTAAAGAAATTTTAAAGAAACTTTGGAATAAAACCCTCCAACTTTAAACCAGAACGTCTGTGTATGTGAACAAGGTGGACTAAATTATGAAAGCGTAAGACAAGATTCTCACATACTCTCCAGCACAGACTAACACATATTCCCTGCCCCTTTCTCATCCGTCTTTTCGCCTTGCCCTGAAATCCCCCCCCCTGCCCCCGATTCTAGAAATTCCAAACTTTGCCTACCTAATTTTGCAGCATATTTCCTTGCCACAGGAGGTGGTTATGACAAATTAGAAGTCTACAAATGCTCTGATGGTGTAAAGGCTCCAGCTGTCACCGGGGAGATGGTGATCAGGTTTCCAAGCTGCATGGTCTCTTGGCGCCACAAAGAGTTCCATATGGTCATCCAAATGCTGCACCTAAATCTGCTCCCAATCTCCACCCCGGAGCTGAGCGCTTCCACTGAATTAGTGACAGGGGTTTCAAAAACATGCAAGGCAACTGACAACAAAATTTCTATGTCTCTCATGAGGGAAATATATTTTTATTCACAAGGTGCAAAAAGTAAGATTATGCAATCACTTTTTGGTTTGTTGTGATAAAGCAGAGACAAAGTCTTCATTCAGTCCACACATATGGATAGTTAATTTCTATGCATGCAGGGTGTTGGAAAAAGTGTAAAAAAAAAAAAAAAAAAATCTTAATCTTGTTGTTAATGTTTTTTACCAAATCTGTCATCCCACTTCCACAGAACATCGCCCCCATCCCGTAATGCGCCTGTCATTGCCGGGCAGCGAAGATGCAGGAGGATTGCTGATCTATAATTAACCAGTGGGTCGGTGTTGATGTCATTGACACAGCGTGGCAGAAGAAGGTGGCAGTGCCAAGGCACCTGTTGTTGTCAAGCGCGGCATCTGATGTCATTACCTACCCAGCCGGAGTGTCGATGTCCCTGCTGGGCTGCGAACTGTCCAAGCTAGCAGCAACACTCACCTTTCACACAGACAAAAAAAGACACACGCAAACATCATCCACTGTCATCTCGTCCTTTACATAACTAGCTTTGACGGCTCTAACACCTAGAGGGCAGAGATCTGCACGGAGTTTCAATTACGGCTAATGATATTTTGATGATGGACGGTTAACTTATGCAACTACATCAGTATGTAGCTGTACAAATATCTGGAGCAATATTCACCATGGTGAAATATAAATAAGGGTTCAAAGACAGTACTCTGGGAATGTTGGCAGTCTCACAGCTGAAGCAGAAAGTATGTTTGCCAACTATCAGGTGGGGAAAGTGGATAACTTTCTCACAAGAGAAGAATATCTTAAAGCTACTAACAGGACATTTCTGTAAAATCCTTCAAACTCATTTCAGATAATCTGATGTCAAAGGTTAGTAGGTAGAAGACATATCCATTTTGCTGACGTATTTCAGCAAAATGGGGTAGCACAATGTGATAATGTTGGGGTGTCCTAACTTTTTCACATGACAGTAGTTCTGTTTTCATAAAAACTAGGATTTGTAATTCAAAATTTGTCTCTCAAAACCTTAGCATCTTTTGTTTGATGTCAGATTATACTAAGCAAGTTTTTTTTCACACCTTAAGTCATAAGCAATGGAAATGAACCAACTAAATATTTGAATTATCCAGAATGTCAAGTTGTTTTCTCCAGAAAGACAGATGTCTTGAATAATCTCAAAAAAGATTTAATAAAGTTTGCTGGGAACTTAGTTTCATTCGGAGAAAGTGTTTGTGGAACACAGTGTTCTGTACAGAGGAAGCAAGAAAAATGAGCAGAACTTTTTCAGTGAGACAATGTGACCTTTCCAGTGCAATATAATTTAATGGTGTGGAAGCTTTTCCAAACGGATCGAAATACCTGATCCCAGTGCTCTGACAGAGTCCCAAACTGACAGCCCAAACAGATTTTCAGGCTGACAAGGCTCATGAATATGCACATTATGATATTTCCCTCCATAACCAGACACACAAACGCACATCAGGGTGTCATGCTATAGTCTTTTTTTGAGGTTTTTTTTTATCTAAATTGTTTTACCATTTTTTTTAAGTTTTTTTGTTTTGTTTTTGCTTATCTGTGGAGCTACAGAACATGCATAACATCTGAGGTTTTCCTTAAATATTAAGGTAACCAATAACGTGTCTACATTTACAATCTCATTATTTCATGAATCACTATTGTAGACTTATGTATCTCTAAATAAACAGAATTGCTATCCAGAGACTTGTTTTTTTTTTTTTTTCTAAAATCTAATAACCCAAACTGTGCAGCTAACAAATCCCATGCTGTAAGATGGTGAGTTTTTTAAGACTGAATGCTCCCCAGACAAGCAATAAAGACGCAGCAGTGCCACACACTATTGATTTAGTTTTATAATAATCCATTGTATCTTTATTCACTGAGGGTGGTTGGAAAAAAAAAAAACTTTCTTTTCCTCTCTCACACACACACACACACTTTTCCATGAGAAAATGAAACATCACTGTGCCAGTAAGTGAATTTTAGGGTTCTGCTTTTTTGAGATTTGATTTATAATAAAATTGAATTGTGTTTACCTTTTTTGTATAGTATAGTTTGTATTTTTAAATTTTGAAGTTGTTTATCAATAACATAAAATGGACATGAATGCTTATATTCTTGTACAACAACAGAAAAACTCATTCAAAATTGTCTGGAATCATCTGTTTATTTAGACCGATTTTATTAGCCTTTAAAAACGGGATAGTCCTGTAGTTTTGAAGTGTGATTTTTGAGCTTTTATATCATGGGTTGTTATTTCACTAAAGTACAGCGTACATGTATAGCGCCAATTTACACAAATGCCATATCAAAACACTAAGGAAAAACAGCTACAATTCATGCCTATAAAACTGCTGTGTAACTGAATCAGTCCAATACAATGAGATCGACCAATATAAATTTAATGAAAGATGCATATTTGATTCCATATAATACAAAGTTTCAGTTTGCTTTTGTGATTGGTAAAACATTCTCTAAAAGGAAGAGAAACAGATCACATCAGGTTTATGGCTTACCAGTAATCCCTCATCCTGAGCCAGCATTTGGTTATGATGGAGAGGAAAACTCACTTTCAGCAGGACAAGACCTCCAGCTCCAGTTGTGACATGTAATGAGAGGAAATAAAAAAGAGAACAGAGTAAATGGGAACACTTGCTCTGGCCAATATAAGTTTTTCAGACTTTCTAATCTATTATCTTAAGTTATCTTGAAATACAGGAAATACCTTTGTATTAGGAGACATGTAGAAATGACTTCATGGAAAATTTGAGTAAACATTTTAGTTTCCCTTGGCCATTATCTGGTGCGGCACTATGCAGTGTAGTATTTCTTCAGGGAGCTGGCAGCCTTTTCATTAACGTCCCATTGAGGGAAAACCCAGCATCCCCTGTGACTGCATGTCAATGGCTGTCAAGGATGAGGGATTTGAGTAAATTTCCCTTCAGTAATGGGAATATTATAAACCCCAGAGACAGACAGACATTCAGACAAGGAGAGTAGCAGGAAATGTCTTAATCTCCACTGACTCTCTTTTGGCACAGATGCCTATACTCTTATGACAAGAACATGTGAATGTACCAACCAACTCACGCATGCCTGCATTCATGTATGATCAGTACATCTGGATTGGGTTGCAGCGACCAAACAGTCTGCTGGATGTGCAGCATAAGTGACATGCGTGGGTGAAAGCAGGACTGCAGTGCACCATGGTGTGGCCTCTCCATCACTGTTTCTACTGGCTTGACAGGGCCTGGCTCTGGGGCCCGTCAGGGTCTCACAGAGTGCACTCAAACTGTGCACTGCTGAGGAAGGGATTCTGTAGCCTTATAATGAATTACTCACTCACATCACCTGTCCAAATGGATTCTGTTGACCGGCACACTCTAACATTCATGTAAAAGGTAATCATGCAATCTGAGCCAGGATCATCTACACATGGGATAAGAAGAGTTGGTTTGATGCTCACTGAAATGCTAATATTTATTGGTATTTTTTCTGCACTTCCATGATTAGTAAATTACATATTGAGTTACAGTGTCTTGCAAAAATATTAATTGATGTTTTCTACAGTTTTTCATGCAACAACAAAAATCTATGTATTTTGATTGGATTTTAAGATATAGACCAATACCGAACACCATGCAACTATAAAGTTGAGGGGAAATGATACATGATTTTCAAATTTTCTTTAGAAATAGCAATTTGAAACATTTGGTGTGTCCTAATAGATTTTTTTGTTTGTTTGTTTGCTTTGTACTATATTTAACTCTATCTATATAGATAGATAGTTATCTGTCTATGTAAAGCTTCCCTCTACATAGCTTCCCTCAGTTTTTGTTTTTTCAGTCAACTTGTTAAAATGTCATCTTAGCTGACCATATCATATTCACTGTGTCCCCTACATGGGTTTTAGCAGACTGCAGACTGGATCTTTTAATGGTTTTAACCATAGTTTCCTTCCTGCCACTGTGTCTTAAAGGCCAGATTTGTGAATTCCATGACAAATAAATGTCAACAGATTCTTCCACCTGAGTCCATGTGTTGATCGGTTGCAAGACTAATCCCTACCTCCCGACCCACCACCCCCTAGTAATAAATGGACCTCTGTGGGCAATTGGTTGGACTTCACTTTTTTTGAGGGTTACCAAAGTACAGGGGCTCTACACAAACACAAGCCACACTCTTTATATTGATAATTGTAAAAAGAAAAAAAAAACAAGTTTTAAAACCATGCATAATTTTCCTTTCTCTGTTCAATTACACACTGCCTCGTGTTTAATTTAAATCCCAATAAAACACATTGAAGATTGTGATCTTAATATTTCAAAATTTGCAAAATAGTGTGAAAACATGGATACTTGAAAGGCACTGCAGCTAAAGCTTAAAGTTTTAAAGATATATCATGTCAAGTAGAACAATATCAGCAGCATTTTCATTTATTTTTTAACCATTAGCTGGGAAGAAACACCTTGTTGAAAAGGTGTTTTTTCCTTTGCCCGATGTCTTAGTAATGCCGTTTTATTCTCTAACTAAAAAGGTCACAAGCCTCTGTCATTTACTTTTAATTCGGATGGAGAGAAGCTGCCGGTTTCATGCTGCTGGACACCTGCAGACACTGGTCAGGGCTGCACCCCTAATCAGCGTAATACATATGTGTCACATCCAATGACCCATGGGCTGTGTTCATAATAAAGGTCACTGGATGAGAGATTCTCTGTCCCTTCAGGTCCTTCTTAATGTGGAGCCACTGTAGCTTTTCGAAGCAAGTGCACTCTGCTGACTGATAATACAGCATGAACTCATTATGCACACATCTCAGCTGCTATCAAAGGACAACTTTAGTAAAGATGATAATTTTTTGTGTGTCTGTACAACAAATGATATGAAAAAAAAAACAAACAAAAAAAATCCCCCCCCATTTTTTATTCTTTAATGGAAAGCTATTTTATTCGTCATTGTTGTTGTTGCTTTTGCTTTTGTCAGACAAGAAGTTTAATTTACATTCAGGGAAGGCAACTTAACCAGATATCTAAAAAGGACGTACATGCAAATATAACTCAAAAAACCAAGTGGCGATTATGGATGTGGAGTTTTTATCTAATCAACAAGGACTTAAACACAGTCCAGTGGGAGGTTTTCATATAATTCTCATCAGCCATAATCATAATATTATGGGTCTTTTAATTATTCATTTGAGCACTTATATAATTGATTATACAACGTACAAGTTATACATGCAGGCACAAATATTAACACACATACACACACCCCTACACCCCTCACCAGTATTTGGTGAAATGTGCCTTTGTTGAGAAGCTGCACATTCTCTGAAGCATCAACAAACTTCTAGATATTTTACTACTCTTCTTAAGGGTTAGAAGGGCTAATTGTGCCCCAGGATTTAATCATCTGGTTTTGGTTTGGATTCAGTGGAGTCATTTTGGATTTATTGGAATTATTTTCTTATTTTTCCTTACAATTTGTGAAATTCCCCAGCACAACTAGGAAAAGAATGACCACTCTATGATGTCACCCAATGCTTGTTATTTTAATTGGGGCCACAAAGCCAAATCTTAGTCTTTCGTTAGGATTTATCTAAAGACTAAGATTGTGAATCTTTTCTCAATTTATCTTGTATGGCAATAAATATTGTTAATGTGTTTATATTTGAACCAGTATGTGGATGGGAGAAATTGCCCTTGTAAAATGATTTTTCAAGGGTTGAATGATACTTTATGAAATAGTATTTATGAAATATCAAAATGAATACAGAATAAAAGTAATAATATTAACAATAGAGGAAAATATAAAAGAAACACCTGTTAAAGATCATTTTGATCTTGCATAACAGCAGCTCTATTTTTTTTTTATCTCAACTGTCTTTTAGTCCTCCACCTCTTTAACACAGTTTGTATGTTCCTCAAAAACCTTCTACATCAAATCCTATATATGTTTTCTATAAGTCCAAGATAGCATTCTAATAAGTAGAGTTGAAATAGTTACAAAAAAATATGAATTAAAAACTGAAAGTATAAATAAATGTAGTAAAAATGTATATATCAGCTGTCTAGTTTTCATTTATATTATATGGCATGAGGCATGTCTGAGGTTCTTTCTGTTTTTTTGTTTTTTTTCTGTCATCAGGATCTGCAAAACTCAATTTGCCCAATGTTAAGAGCAATGTGTTCATTTTGTTCTCAGACAGATACTGTACATCATTTTCAAGAAAAGCTGAAATGCATTTGCTTGTAAATAATAGCCATAGAGGTCAGTTATTGATCTACTGCTGAAGGGGACCTTAGGGGCATGTTAGGAAACCCCATTGTTGCTTGTCAATGATCCCTTTATGGCCTTGAACTCGACAAGTCTACTGCTATAAATCAAGGTTAAACTAGTCCTCTAATAGCAAATCAATGACGGTCAATAGATATCATGATGTGATTATAATTCAGTCACGTAAACCATTAATCAAAACTTAAATGGGCTTTCCTTGGGAAGCAGGTTTTTTTTCTGTTGTTACAGTTATATTTTGATGGAGAGCCTTTTTCCCACTCCGCTGCTTTTACTCTCTTGTAAAATAGCTAGGTCTTCCATTAGTTTAACTGAGGAGGTTGCTGAGATTTGAGAAAACAATGTAGAAGTTATATTGAGATAACCTTTAAACAAGAGCAGATATTTCACCTGCATTAAAATTACCCCAAGAGCAATCCACTTGTTATTTTGCTCTAAGCCTCCTCTATCAATGTGCATCCACGCATTTGAAAGCAGCATCAGTCAGAGCTGTCTGCGATGCGGCTAAATGGAGCGCAGGGACATATCCATCCAACTATAACCTTTGCAGTACTGATATTTATGATAAAGACCATTAGGCATTTGTGAGTTGCTTGCGCAAGGGCTTTAAGGCTAACAACGCTCGTGAAGCAAGGCGCCATCCAGGGGTTTACATGGCCGCCAGTGTCATCTGTCTGGGATGCAGCAGTGCTTCTGATAGAGGCGACGTTACCTGGGGAATTTCTAAGAGGTGATGATGCAAACGCTGTCTGAAAAACCTGCCGCTGTGGAAGCACAGGTGGGTAATAGGAGAGAGGCATGTTGTTTTCTCTTTCACATTCTATGCTGCGCTCATCCAGGTGCTTCAAGCTGACTGGACACTTCTGTATTCACAGTCCAGTTCCAAAAGATGGCCCATGTTGCAAGAGGATATTTTGAGCGATGGAGTTGAATTAGCTCTGGAGTGGCATTGTCGGCACTGGAGGACTAGTTTAACCTTAGTGGGAATAGAACTCTTAAGCTGCAAACCGATCTGACTATTTGTTGCTTGTTTTTCTTATGCACTTTAAAGCACAGACTTTCATGTATTTTAATTTTAAATTACCAAGACTTGACAGTCCACATAAAATGACAGGATGGACAAAGAGAGCATTAATCAGAGAAACAGCCAAACTCTGAAGGAGCTGCAATAATCCCCAACCAAGAAGGGAGACATTTATTGACAGTACAGCTGTTAACTGCGCACTCTGCAAACTCATACCTACATAGAAAACTGGGAGAGAAAAAACTGTTGTTGACAGAAAATGATCAGAAGTCCAATTTGCAGTTTGTCACAAGTAATGTAGATCACATTGTGAACATGGGAAAGAGAGTTGCTCTGGTCAGAGGAGACTAAAATATTAACCTACATGCATTTAAGACTCAGTTATCAGCAGGACAATGACCCAAAACATGCAGAACCCATGATGGAATGATTTAGATGTGGTAAAATTACAAAAAGTCCAGATCTATATGCAATGGAGAACCTGTAGCTACACTAAAGAGTTGATGTTCACAGAAAACTCTGGTATCACATTTTACTGAGCTTGAGCTATTTTGCAAAAACAAATTAGTAAAAAAATAAATAAAAAAAACATCAACCTCAACATATGCAAAGGTGCTAGAAACATATCCCAGCTTCAATTACAGCGAAAATATGGAAAAAAAAACTCTAGGAGGGTTAGAATTAAATATAGAACACCATTTCTCATTCCCCTTCCATTTCACATGTATATATTGTTTTTAAATTATACATTTTTTATGATCAACTAAAAGAAACCACAATAAAACACATTTTACAGTTTAAGGTTGTATCGTGACAAAAAGTGAAAATGTTCAAAGGATACGAATACATTGAACAGCATTGTGAGTCAATACATTATTTGACAATCCCTACTGGGAGACATGGTCATGCAGAACATTGTTATTAAGCATGAACATTTCAGGCAGTATCAAAGAAATCTTAATCTAGCTCTTCAAATTGTGGGTCTCAATGCTAATGTGCAAAACATGGAAATCCAAAAACCAAATAAAAAGTGTCCTATCAAATGCCATCAGCGGGGAATCCCTAGCTCTCATTTTGCATATTCATGGGACATCTACATTGTCGCCAACGCCATTGTCCTTTGATTGCACGTGATAAAAGGCTATCTCATTTCACTCTTTTGCACCTTTCTAGAATACTCAGAACCTTCCAGACTCTGATTTGGCAAAATGTAATTGTAATTTATCTTTTTTTTTTCTGCCTGAGGCGAAAATCTCTCAAGCCTGGGGCTGTTTGAAAAGCAGTTGGACACAAAGGCAGACCCTGGGAACTTTGCCCATGCAGTCAATCAGCCCGACACCCCAGAGCGATCACACCCCAAAATCACTTGATTTTTTTTGTTGTTGTTGTTGTTCACAATATCAAACAACTTCTCCTTTTCCGTTAGATAAAGGAACCATGTAAATAGTAATAAGGTAGTTTTGTCCTTTATTGTTTCTGTCTTTTATTTGTGGAGATGGTCAGTGATACACGGAGTCTTCGTGGTCAGAGGCCGGGCAGAGCAGACTTCAAAGGCCAACAGAGGTCTGTGACGGTGAATGCAGCTGGTGTCTGCTGGACAGAGCTTGAGGAAGGGATTCAGCTGCGCCATAATAAAGATGCACAGGGGAAGGGAGTGTCTTCAAAGCCCAGTCAAATACACACAAGCAAACAAAGACACCCCTCCAACCGCCCCAAAAAAGAAACCCAAAAAGCAATGTTCTTGCAATAGTGTTTTTTGCACTATTGCAGTATCATGCAGCTTCTGCAGACAAATCATGAAATCCTGCTGCGTTTCTCTCCTTTCTTCATCTTCTGTTTGCCTAATTTCTCCTATAATGGGTCTTTGAGCGACTCTGAATGTGTCACTACATCTTTGCTTATGTGTTTTTGTGACAGTTTTGGTGGCTTCTGTGCAAATATAGCACAGATATTTTTAATATTCTGCAGGAGCTCCTCTGAAACTGTCTCCAAGTGTGGATCAAAACATTAAAGGGCAGGTAAGTGTAGTTTTTGGCAACAAGTTCACTAATTAATTCCACTCACTCTCCAGGTAAAAAACAAACAAACAAAAAATAACAATAAAACCTAATTATATTTTAAAAATGTATGAATGTGTTTAAGACCTGTCCAGGGTGTACCCCGCCTCTAGCCCATAATGTCTTACTGGATATAAGCACCAGCACTCCTCCTGACACCACTAGGGACAAGGGTGTGCAGAAAATGGATGGATGGATGAATGTGTTTAATACATATGTATTCTCTGAACATGAGTTAAAAATATATACACATGAACAAAAATCTCCGCGTGACAGTTCTGGATTTATAGCCGTGATGGGTCATGGGTTAATATGAGATTCTCACAATATGTCCTTGAGTAAAAATTATATGGCTTCAAATCACTGTTGTGTAGAGAAATGCAAAAACAGAAAAACTTACATGAAATGGAAAAGCTACAATTGTTGGCAGCAACAGGTGGGGGAGGGGCAGTACTATGCTACTATATTCCTCACACCCAAAAAACTGACCACTATAGAACTTTCTCTAGTTTTCCATTTAAAGGACTTCAAATTGTCAGAATGCTACAACAGCATACTGTGGTGGTTTTTTAAAACCTGTAACCATCCCACATCTAATAGGCATTTAATATAAATTGTATGTGACTTTTTGTGAGTGAACTTATATTCTTAATTTAACCCTCAGTTTATCATAAATAGTATGTATCTCCATTGGATTGTTTGTGAATTTTAAGTAATTTTATTTAAATATGGTTTTACTGCAGAGAATAATGGAGTTGTTTGAATTAAGGTTTGAGCTTAACTCTGTTTACTATCAACAAATATAATTGTATGTAGCACAGGAAGATATGTAACATGTGTCCTCTTTATTATTTATAATTTCAACCTTAAATCTCTTACTAGAATTTTGGAACCTATAATTTTTGTGTACCTCTCCCGTCTTTCCTCATCATCATCATCAACACATCTCTTTCCCATCCTTCAAACTAAACCAAACGTAAAGTACGTTTCTGTAAATATTTGTTTTTTTCTCTTTTTGTTTGTCTCTCGCCTTGCTGTTGACCTTTGATTTTTTGTTGCCTCCCCTTTATATATATTTTTTTAAACCTTTTCTTTTGCCCTTACTGTGTAAAAACAGACTAATATATTGTTCTGCATTTGTCGCTGTGCAGCATTTTTATTCACCAAAAGTGTCACAAGAGAAAAATCTGGAAGACTAAAAGGGGGATTCTAGTGTGGAGTTGTGGAGAAGGCTTGAGGTGACCCACACAAGCCGCAAAAGTGTTGTAGAAGGAAAGCAGAAAACGTAAATGTTCAGTTTTAATGGTAATGTTGGTTAACTTTTAGATGATAAAGATCAGATTAAGTGTTTGCTCTGCACATGTAAAGAAATTTAGAAATCAAGTAGCTAATTGTTTTTTTATTATTATTATTGTAACCTCACCTCATGTTAGGAAATCGTATCATTATTTTTTAAAGACTCCCTGTGATCACAGTTCCACAGTTAACCTGTAGAGGGCATGCCAAAACAGTAATCTTGGTCAAGCTCAGCGTGACTCCATGGACATACAATATCCTCAGCAGGAGGAAACACAGTGCGACGTTCGTCTGTCTACAAAGGGAAGAGATTTTTTTTGGGTTGAGAGAGATGAACAACAAAATTGTTGCAACATTTCTTTGCTGATTTTACAACGTTTTGCAGTGACTGAAGCAACTATTGATATAATGCAAGAGGATACAGAAGGATGCTTTATTTTTTGGAGTAAGTGTGTGAATTTATTGAGATTATAAAAGCATGCATAAAAAATGTAGATCTGTCAAAATAACTCCCCCAAATTAAACAAGCCACTCATTAGAGTAACGTCTTCTTAAAAAAAAAATCCTAAACGGGCTAGAGGTCCTGAATAAAACATGACTTATCTATTGCAATCGCTTTAATCGAGCCATTATTCATTGAACCATTTATTTATTACTCCATTCATCTACATAAATATTTAACTATGTCTTGGCATCTTTATGGACTGCTTGCTCTGCTGCTCAATTACAAGGAGCAGTGTCCTACCATGGCCATATGCCTTCTATCTGGTGACACTATATCTTCGCAATTTATGGATCCCAGCCTTGGGCAATATCATTTTGTTCCTTTATATATATATATATATATACAGATGTATTAATCTGGGCTTAATGACTGGCAACACCGTATTTTAGCACTTTCATTGTATTGTATATGTATATAATCTTGTTCATTAGAATAAATGGGTTGATCTCTGCAATATGTAGAATATGAGAGACACTAGTTGTGGAGGGACTCACACTACATACCATAAGCTCATATAAGTTTTCTCTCGTCCTCCCACAACAAAAGCTGCTGCTTACCCTGACCAGAGGAGCATGGAAGCATGCAGGACGGACGGAAAGCGAGGAACCGTAAACACCCTCCATGGGTCCTCTTTCAAAGTGATGAACAACAACAAAAGCAGCACTGTTTGTCTGTTGAGAGAAGCACAAAAAAAAGAACATTTGACCACCTGGGTGCCTATCATTTTCCTCATGCCGTCTCTCAAGCATGACTATCGAGAGATGTCCCCTTTAATGTGATATCTGGCTGCTTCAACCCAGCACATACAGTGTTCTTTATTCATCTGGAATCCTTGTCTTTTGCTGCTTTTGAAATTTTTTTATTTCTAAGTTCTTAAAATAAAATACAATAAATTTTGGGAATTATAGCGATAAAATCAAGATATTTACTACTAGAAAAAATAATAGTAATAAGTAAGATAATAATGATTATGTTGATAATTCCAATGCTAATTCATCACTAGAAAGCAACACAACTGAACAACAGGAACTAAAATTAGTTATTTTATTTACTGTTTGCCTCCTCATTTGCATGCAGTCCTGTGGATGACACATTTTGCGAGACTGCTAAAAACATAATATGAACAAATAGCTATTTATTTAGAAACTGAATAAATAACTTTCTTTACATAAGCTATTTATTTTTGTTAAAATATTAATGTTTAATGGAAATAGTTCATAGCTGTTCATTTTATTTGACACAAAAGAAATTAATAGGCACGAAAAAAGTAATAGCTGGTCAAAGTTATTGTTGTAATTATATTATTATTATTATATCTGTAACATGTTTACATCCCCCTTTATTACATGTAAACGTTTAATGAATAATCTCCATACCACAATGTATTATTGGTGTCTCCAAAAGAATACCTGGTGGCACTTTAAAAATGTCGAAAATACGTTTATGTTCAAAAGCAAAAAAATAAAAACTGTGTCTCCAGTAGTCAGCTTTGAGGAACCCCACAAGTATTTATTCTTTCCTTTTCCCTTTATTCATTTATTTTTTTCCAAATGGTCCATCAGGATTCTAGACATTGGAGCTCTTTCATTTAATATGTAATTTTAACCATACATTATACCCAGCCCAGCTGAAGAGATAAACTGGTCAGTATCACATTGAATAGCTGTTGGACTCATCAGGTCTCTGTAGTTGCCATTTATTTCCAGGCTGTTGTAAGACATTTTACAGGGATACAAATAATTATGGAGGATGTTGTAAATAGTACCACATCACACAATATAAATATTATCTAACAAAAAGGGAAGGAAAACTTCAGTTACCACCACATTTGAATTTGATATAGTTAATTTAATTTACTTGTGAGAGGAATTATTAAAATGCCATTCTGTCCTATCAATAAAGAAAAAAAGCTAAATCTCCTCCTGATGTCTTTTTGAGGTTATGTTGCTGATTTAAATTGAAAGATTGCAAATCAGCAGCAAATCAAACATTTCCACCATCACATATCACCCACCCCTTGATTTTTAAAACAGATTTTCATCAATTAGAATCAAAAGCACCCACTGTCGTCTCCCTTTTTATTTTTTTTTCCACATACCTATAATCAGAGAATAGTGTATTGTGTATGTGTGTGTAAAATTCCCAGCTCTATTCTGATTTAATTAATGCCAGGGTCAGTCATCTCTTTTGTGAGCATGGCAAGGTTGGGAGATAATAATCAATATCAAATGAAAAAAACAGTTATTCTGTTTTATGGTTCAGTTTCAGGCAACATTACAATCATAATTACCTGGTTCCTGTGTCGGTAATCACATCTCTGTGCATAGATTCCCTAGTTTCCATAGTGTACTGCTAGTTTCTTCTGTTACAATCTGCCCAGTTTTTGTGCTGTTCTCTTTATGTCCCACTGTAAGTTTTTGTTCTTTGTTTATATTAAAATCCATCATGTTTCTTCTTTACTCCTGTGTTTTAGTCCAAGTCAAAGCCACAAAAAATGTCACTCAAGAAAGGAAGTTCTTCTTGATTTGAGTGTTTTTGTTGACAAATAAAAAGTTCTTCTAGAACTAGCTTACAACTAGCCTATTCATGTGGTAGTAACCTGGCAATTATTTTGTATCATCAAAATAATTTATGATACAGAGATAGTCAAGATACAAATTACCTGTAAGCTCTGTTGGGAGTAATGCAACAGTCTCTGCATTAGTAGATAACAACGCTAATGTTGTCATCTGTTTTGAAACATAAAAACTACCATTGGGACTAGTCAAACTAGAACTGCATGTTCCAGTTTGATTAGATTGTACAAAACGTAGTTTGTGATTTGGGAGATCTTTATTTATGTAGAGAAGGAAATTTATGCTCTTAACCTTCCCTCTGAAAAAAAAGATAAATACTTTCTCATCTTGTTCTCATGATCCCAATACCGGCTGTTGCCTCATGAGCTTGAGTATGTACTATTACTCCCCTGGTTAATCAATTAATCCGTTTTTTTTTGTGCATATTATAGTGAGCCCAGACTTACTCATGCACATGTGTGGTAAATTCAAATTTTCTCACAAATTTACAGGGAGATAACTTCTACATGTTCCCCCTATGCACGCCTATGCATGCAAAGGTCTGGCTTCCTTCCAGTTGACATGCACAGGGATGTCAAGTTACTTAGTTCCTCTGAGTGGAGACCCCCTTTAAGAATTTTCAAAATGTCTTAAAGGGGGAGTATTATGTGCTTTCTAGGCACATCGTGCCATTTTATAACACAAACCAAATAACAATATTAACTTCTGTTGTTATAAAAATGCTTTACACAACACATATGTCTTAAAAGAATTTTTCCTTCATAATTTAACACCCTGAAACATGCTTCTGTCTCTTTAAAAACTCCTTAAAGAAAGATTCTGCTGAAGTGATAATGTGATTCTCCAAGCCTGGCGTCATAATCTTTGCTTTTTCTTTGGTTCTCTCTTGTGGTTCATTTGTATAAAGTTTCCTAATTTGGCTTTCTTCATATTAATTAATTTCCCTGGATTTCTCTAGCCTTAGTCAGTGTATTGCTCTATATTCATTATTGTACATTGTTTTCCCCCTGTTGCATATTAGTTCAAATACTTCTGTTTCCTGCAGGAAGTATTTTACCATCCCTCAACTCCTTGCACAGATTCACATCTCCACCGTATTTGAGCTTCTTGGTTTCATTCTCTCACTGTTTGTTACCTTATGTTTTTCTGATTTTAGTGTCTAAATATTGCTTCCACTTTTGCCATTTATTCTATTGTTTCAATGTGCCACCCATCCTCATCTCTGCATTTCGGTCCCTAACAACGCCAAATCAGGCCTGGGTGTGCATAGCTAAATTTAACCAAAAAAATAAGGTATTTACTTTTAAAATACAATCAGGTAAATATGAAATGTCAGTTCAAAATTACATTTCATATACTGATTTATCTTTCTCTGATGTTAAAATTTGTTTGATAATCTGAAACATTTCATTATGATAAAAATGAAAAAGCAGAAGAAATCTTTAAGGGGAAAATATTTGTTTCCACTGCGGTGAATGATGTAATCTCGAAGGTCTTACTTGGTCATGTAATGCACAACATATCTGCAGTTGTTTAATCCAAGGTTCTGATTCAGAATTTATACAAAACCTACCCCATCTCCATATAATCAATTTAAGAATGTAGCTTTCCTGTGTTTAGATGAAGGTACTCACCATAAGAATATGGATGAATTCTCTTGGACAGTGGCATATCTGGCCTGTCACTGTTTGCTTTTTCTGTGACAACAGAGAGTGACTCACAGGTTGTGTTTCCTGTGCCTCAAGTCTCTAAAGCAGCTATCACTCAGAGGATACTTTCAATCTCCCCCAGCTCCAAAGATCATGCCTCTCAGAGAGAAGGTCAAGTTTGGCCAATCGCTCACTGAGCAAAGGGTGGGGCCTAACAGCTGGCAGTCATCAGTGGCTTTTAAGATGTTGGGAGATCTCAGCCATATGATATGACTGGCTTATTCTCCATGTTTTAGATATATTTTCAACAAATTAGAAAAAGTGTGCATAATTGTTCTGTGAAACAGATAAAAAAAAACAGCTTCAATATTTACTCTGATCTAGACACAAAAATTCTACATTGTTTACATCACTTAGGCCTTATGTTCATGTACTGACACATTCAGGGGTACATTACAAGTTCTCAAAAGGAAAACCATAAGAAGGACAACTGTGTGGTTAGTTAGGTTTGGGTCAGTATTTTGAGGTGTGTGTACACCTTAAGTCATTTATAGACTCACATACACACTATTTAAAACAGAACCCATACTTAAAATGACACACTTTCCTCTGTGTTGTTTTAGCAAGAGGGGGTTGAGCACCAATGGTCTGGAACAAGACTGTTGTTTTTTTCGTTAGTTTTTCTTTGTTTTGTTTTTGGTTTGGGTCAAACTTTGGCCAGGCCTTCAAGCAGCAGCCATTTGATCCTTCCCAATGTGCCTCTGGTCTGAGACCCATTTGAACCTCCACCTGCTGAGCGAACTTCAGTTCAGATACATTGCCCAGGCCCCTCTGAACACCATGGAGGGGAGGGAGGACATTATGTTAAAGTCAACACCACAGGATCAGTCCACTCTTTGTGCTGGGCTTTGAGGGTGACCTCCGATTTTTGGACCATGTAGATGAAAGATGAAGAGCTTTAAGCTCATATGGTCAAAACACATGGAGGAAGGAGAATAGCTTTCCTTCTTTCAACATCATACCATACTGTGAGTCATTTCTGCAGTTTTGTTTTGACATCATAGCATTCTCTGTGTCATTTTAGCCTTTTTTTTAAATGAACTCCTTGTGAATTATTTTGAGCTAAATTCTTTGAGTAAACTTTTAAATAAGACCTCATCATCATGTCAATGCCGTGAAATTGTCACTTTTTTTTAAACTTGATATAGAAAAAGTACATCTGTCTTCTGAAGGATGAATTGATTGATTGATTATTATTTTGTATTAAAAGTCCAGGAAGAGAATTATCAAATGCACTTCAATCTATGATACTCTTGTTATAAAAAAAAACATTAAGCTCCCAATTTTGTGAATGTACTTGATATAACTTTGTTTAAAGCTTTCGCCCATTAGTGCTAAATTATCTTTTAAAAATTATAGTCTACATTTAGCGCCCTTTTCCAGTAGTATTCTGTAGTAGAACATGTTGATGCATATTTTTTAAGTTGCAGTTATCTCTGTAGGTATTGCATTGTTAGCTTTGGGATTTTTGTATCTTTTCCTGGATTAGAAATTTCAACCTCATGTCTGGAGGTTGCTCATTTTGAAGCTGCTGTCAAACTTTTTCATTTGAAGGCACGTATATTTTGAATCAAAATCATGTTCCACATGGTTTTAAAGATGAACTAATGGAGCACATAATAAGACATCAAGTCATGTCATGGAGATGAAGTACGTCTTGCCCCTCTGTTCTGTATAGAGCATGTGTATTACAATGAAAAGTGTATGTGTCTGTTGCTGCATCACAACTGAAAATGTAAAAGTTAGGGGTATATAACTAGTTTCATCTTCATGATCCAACATGACTGGCTTGTGGACACAATGTGTTCAAAGGTTGAGTAATTATGTTTATTTTCATTTATCCATTAGAGGTCATATCTGATTATAAATAGAACTTGTTTCTATTTATGTGTCCTTTCAGAGTTTAGAGAAGGATTTACCACAAAAACCTTGCTAAGCATGGTAGCCGAGGTGCCAGGGTGGTCCACCAGTGGGCCATTGTGTTCTTTGTATTAAAATTTTTTAAGTTGACAGGAAATGTAGAAATAGTGCAACTGAAAGAAATGAAGACCAGGAAAATGTTCTCAGTTTCCACAAATGACCTCTCTTTTTTTGTGAAAATGGCTATAATGGTCAAACACACACACACACACACACACACACACACCCACAAACAACAGGCCTGGAAAGAAGCACAGCATGAAGGTACCCAGTTTTATCAGGTCTGGGGCTGGTAGATCCAAACATCCTGGGTGTATTGTAAGTGGGTAGGCGGGTGTATGGTGGGTGAATTATTCTGAATAATGTTCTTCACAGAAAGACACACAAGGCCAATGAGTCTCAGTTTGAAAAAATAATTACTTCTATTCGCTTTGCTATAATAAAAAGTGAAAATGGGTCCCACAGACCCAAACAGATTACAAGGGTTAATTAGGATTAACTGATGAGCAAAAAGGAAAAAAAAAAAAAAACACTATAATTGATGTTTAAGTATAGTGAAGGATGGCTTCCAATAATGCATAATTACTTAGCTGTACGTTCAAATTTCTTGTCAGCATTGAAGTTTTTTTATGCAAAATTAAGGTGGGCCACTGGTTGACTTGCACTAGTGTCCCTATAACTGGGCTTAGCAAGTTGTAGGGGCACTTAGAAGTGTCACACTTCAATATCCCTCTCTCTCCCCAAGAGTGGCTAACAAAAGTTTGTACAGCAGTTGTATGGAGTTTAGTTCTATTTTCATTATATACATATTTATACATATTTTGATAGTATTACTCGTTTTTAGGATCAGAAGCTGTCCCTTTTAGAGAATTATGTGTTTTACATCTTAAAACCCGAACACGGCGAAGTTAGGCATGATAGCGTTCCCAAATCAGAGTACCATATTTTCCGGACTATATGTCGCTCCGGAGTATAAGTCGCACCAGCCATGAAATGCATAATAAAGAAGAAAAATCCATATATAAGTCGCACCGGATTATAAGTCGCATTTTTGAGGGAAATTTATTTGATAAAAGAAGAACAGACATGTCATCTTGAAAGGCAATAAAAATAGAATAGAGGCAACAACAGGCTAGTACGGTATGCTAACGTTACATGACAAACAACGAACTGAGAACGTGCCTGGTATGTTAACATAACATATTAAGAGTTATTCAGATAACTATAGCATAAATAACAAGCTAACA
>CAEFZY010042892.1:0-14172 GCA_903066815.1 Brachyrhaphis roseni
AGAAGGTGGGGGGGCTGGTTGACCTTTTGACCTTTAACCTTTCATTAATATCTTCAAAACCAAAGCAGCACAAACGACAATTTTTGCTGCACAAACCAGCACAAACGTAGCCAAGTTGATTGAGACCTATTTCGTCTGATTTGAAGAAGGTGGGGGGGCTGGTTGACCTCTGATGACCTCTAAAAACATTTCGTTATATCTTTAAAATGATAGCGGCACAAACGAAAATTTTTGCTGCACAAACCAGCACAAACGTAGCACAAACGTTTGACACCAATTTTGTCTGATTTGAAGAAGGTGGGGGGGCCAACTTCACTCAGGTAGTTGTGAATGATTTTGTGAGTTGAGGCGACCGTTAACTGACTGCTAGCATACACTTGCTAACTAGCTAGATGGCTAGCTTGTTAGCTTATTTGCGTTTATCACGGCTAAGTTCATATTTATCGCCAGTTTGCTGGACAGCGTTCATACATTTCAGTCGATAGATCTCAAATTCTACTCATAATTATCTTTAAACGTTTTAAAATTTTAAATTTGAGTTTGTGAAACCTGTAGAAACCCTGTTTTTACAAAAAGGTAATTGTTGTTCCGACGCCTTGCATCTCAGCCCGGAAGTCGCAAAGCGGGGAGTTCAGTCTGTGGGAGTACCTGCTGACCACCAGGCCGGGGATCGGCTGGGTGAAGGGGACGGCGTCGCTGACAGGGGTCATTCTACAGCTGCTGATCTGCCTCATGGTGTTCTGCTCCAGCACCTTCGTCCGTCGCAGCGGACACTTCGAGGTCTGAATCTGTAGAAACTTAGCCAGGCCTTTCAATTCCTATTTCGCTCGATTAAAATTTCGCTTCACAGACAGCTCGGGCTTTCTCCCGTTTACAAGGATTCCCTTCAGTACATTTTTTTTTTTACCGAGACAATCAGCGAATGGAAGAAAAAAATTGTTACTCATGATGACGTTGATTTTCTTAGTCTGTCCTAGTTTTTGCAAGTTTTAGCAGTTCACTTATATGCAATTTCTGGTAAGCTTCATGGCATCCATGGCACTTTACACTCATCATGGTCAAAAATGAGCGATTGGGTAATAAGGGTGGGCGATGAGGACTTAAAGTTTTATCAGGATACTTTGTGGTAATATTGTGATAAACTAACTGCACTGATTGCGGTTTTCTGGCCGATTACCAATTACAATCTTTAAAAAGCCTCACCTGCCGATTCTGATTTCTGCCAATACCAATTTTTTTGTCTCTATTGTTGTTAAATATAGCAAAAACAGTTGCTGAGTTGGTAACAGTGGGCTTTCTATTGTTAATTGCAAACATGACCTGGTGGGTTGGTCTGTCAGTCTCACAGGAGTGCAGAAAAGGACAGAGATTGATTTTTAGACCTTGCGAAAGTTGGATAAGATTGGGGGATAAGATCAGTTTCACATGTCAGTATTGGCCAATCACCAATCTCCCGAAATAAAGGAAATCAGCAAAGATAAATCGGTGCACCCCTATTATAAACAATAAATATTCTCATTAATTATCTGAACCATAGTCACACAGATTAATGTGATTTGTATCACTGACTGACCCGAATCACATTTTCAAATTTGCTGATTCATCTTTTTTGAACAAACAATGGAGAAAAATAGTAAAAATAACAATACAGAGAATGCGGACTGTTTTGGGGATTTAACTGGAATCTGTTGTGTCTCTTTCAGGTGTTCTATTGGACTCACCTGTCCTACATCTGGGTCTGGATCCTCCTCATCATTCATTGTGCAAACTTCTGGAAGTGGTTTGTGGTTCCAGGCTTCGTCTTCCTGCTGGAGAAGATTGTGGGAATCGCTGTGTCTCGTATCGGAGGCCTTTACATCATAGAAGTCAACCTGCTGCCATCCAAGGTGCACAAAACAAACGTCCACTCCAGTGGTGCCATGAAGTGATTGCAAGCAACAAAAATAAGATTTTCTATTTTAAAATCCTGAAATTTGTGAATTTTTGTTTAGAATCTGCGCATGCAATATTGAAGTATACTAAATACATCAGTCATTTTTTTAGGTGTGCTTTTCCTCTTATTCACATTTTTCCCCATTCCTTTTTCCTGATTTTCCTTTTTCTGTTCTTTTTTTTTTTTAGCTATTTTTCTTTCATTTTTCTACTTTTCCCCCTTTTCCAGTTTTTCATTTCTAGTTTTTCCTTCATTTTCTATTTTTTTCTTTTTTCCTTTTTATCTTTTCTCTTCCTGTTTTTTTAAAGGCACAAACTGATTTGACACATTCTGATATGTTTGGTTAATTTTAAATACATAGTAAATGTTGACCACATAAATCTGTTTTTGCTTAACAATATAACATAATTTGCATATTGTTATGTAGCGGAGATCAGACTGATAATGTTTGAACCCATCTCTTCTTGCATTTTCCTGTATCAAGTCTGCTCTCTGTTCCTGAATTAACCAGGTGACTCACCTGGTGATCAGGCGTCCCCAGTTCTTCCAGTTTAAACCTGGAGATTACATCTACATCAACATCCCAGTGATTGCCAAGTACGAGTGGCACCCGTTCACCATCAGCAGTGCCCCCGAGCAGCCAGGTGTGAACAGACATTCACCACCTTTCTCATTAAAATTCAGCTGGATCCTTTCAGGAAGTCAAAACTTTTCTGAAGTTTAAATTCTCAGCAGGTCACATTCACAGTTTTGAAATTTGTTTGGATTTTGTCACCAAATACGTCCAGTAAACATACAGTTTTGTCATTCAGAAAACATAATAACATGAATTGTCTGTTCATGACCTCTGACCTGCAGACACCATGTGGTTACATGTGCGCTCCATGGGTCAGTGGACCAACCGGCTGTACGAATACTTCAGACAGCCGGAGAGCCAGGCGGTTTGTCCCAAGCGGCTGGCTACCAGTCTGAGGAAGCGGCGCCAGGAGAACAGGCAGCAGGTAGGAACATCTGGACGCTCTGCAGCTGGTTCCAGTTGTACCCAGAACTGGAAAATTCCAACTTCCCAGCTGGGAAAAAATTAAGGCAATTATACAAGTGTACATCTTTGAAAAGCAGAAGTAGAGCCTTCTGCACAACCAACAAGAATGCAGCAAGTGGTTTCTGGACGATAAGTCAACAACAAAACACCTGTCTTTTCCGGGAGCCATTGTACGGCACATACAGTAGCAAATCCAGCTGACCAAAGGAGCTGGAGCTCACTGGGTTGCTAGGTGACGGGTGGAACTCTGCTGGGTTTTCTGGGTAACGGACAGTGCCTGCTGATTTGTGACGTTACATTATGGAGGTCTTTGAAACAAGTAAACAACAGCTAGATGTTTTTTTTAATTGCTGTACTGTTTTTAGAAGCAATTGAGACCAAATTGTTGTTATTCTACAATAACTCCTTAATTAAATGAGTTATAACAATATTTACTTTCCCTTTGGGATAATAAAGTATTTTTGAATTTTTTTTTAATTAAACTGGACAATAACTGAAACGCAGTATTTATCACTGACATCTGTGCTCCTCAGAAGGACCAAATGTTCCTCTCCTTGGAGTCACAGAAAGCCGTGGCTTCGAACCAGGATGACACCATTGAGCTGAAGATGTTCCGCCAGAACGGATCGCAGTTCGGATCGGCTTCAAACTCAGAGACTCTGGTGGAGTTTCCTCCGGAGGAGCCTGGACTGACAGAGAGAGGAGAGGTCCCACCGCTTAGAGAGGTCAGAACTGCTGACTGGTTGGATAACAGTACCGGTTCTGAGACAGATCCAAAGGAGAGCATAACGTAACTGAAACACTGCAGCCTTTTAAAATGGTTCCTCGTTTAAAAGCATCCCTCTGTCAGAAAATAAGCTGAATGCAGCATCGCTGTTCAGAGAAGATCTCACATCTGAGCCATTAAAGAAACACACCTATAGTTCTGATTAAAAACTGATTAAAATCTGATTTCATCTTAAGTTTAAATGTAAACAAGTGAAAAAATATATTTGGTTTATTTGTATCAACTGACATCCATCCATCCATCATCATCCTACAAACATGTTTACATTACAGCATAATAATCTGTACTAATAACATATACAGTGAATTGTTTTGCTGTAATGTAAACTGTAAGACAGAATCCTCTCTAGTTTATTTAAAGACATTTTAACTCTCAGGTTTGATCCTCTGCTCCTTGTTTTACCTGCAGGTTTCTGCCAAGTCTGGTGAGAATCACCGATTCTGCAACATAAAGGTACCAATCTGATAACTCTGATAAATCTCTGGCTTGTTACCAACCTCTGCACTGCTCATGTCGATTCAAAGAGTGAAGATGGTTGTGAACCTACAGATAATATTCCTCCCTATCTCTGTTTTATGATGTTTCTGTTTGGTGTTTAGATGGTTTACATTGTTATGCCAAACTGTTACAGCTCATTTAAATTTTGTTTCATTACAACCAGAGACTTCAATGTGTTTTATTAGTATTTTATATGACGGAGCAACACAAACGGCTGAATAACTGTGCAGTGATAATAAGATACAGTGATGTTGGAACATCACAAAAAGTGTATCTGTCAGGGCAGATGATTCTGAGTAGAGATGCACCAATACGATATTCATATCTGTATCGATCTTGATATTGAGAAAAATCCTAGATCGAGTATCAGTGACAATGTTCCTGATCTATAAGGGTAGATCTATTCAGTCTCTTTGTGATCTGAGTGACGCCATGCTTTATTTATTTATTTTACCTTGCATTTAAAATTCCTTATTACACTTTCTTGAAGGAAGATTTGTTGCAGTTTAATTTTACATGTTTGTCCAAGGTAAATAATATTGTTTTTGTCAGTTTTAGTGTCATTATTTATTTTACATTGGCTGTTCAACTCATAATTGCACTGACTGAACAAATAAAGGTTGTTTTACATGTTTGACCAGGCTTGTGAAGCTGTTGGTGTATTTAAGAGTTATCAAATAAATTGGTAATTCAGTGCATTTGTCTGTTTAAAAAAAATAAGCATTTCAAGTCAACTCAGTGATATATCGGCCGATACCAAACCTCAGATATCGGTATCAGATGTGAAGAAAGTGTATTGGTGCATCCTGGGTTCTGAGTGTGTTTGTTTTATGCGTCAGTGTTACGTAGACGGACCGTACGGGACTCCAACCCGGCAGATCTTTGCCTCGGAGCACGCCGTCCTAATCGGAGCAGGGATAGGAATCACACCTTTCGCCTCCATCCTGCAAAGCATCATGTACCGGTGAGAAAATCGTCCAACGCTCAGTCCGTCCCTAGTCCTCTGGTTATACTGGTTATACTGGTAGAGAGCACAAGGAGCTACTGATTAGACCATTTTACCATCCATCCTCTCTCTTCTTCTTCTACTCAATCTGAAGTCTTTACTCGCCTCCACTTTTCCATTACATCTCTTTCAACCTGACCTCTAAAGCTGCTCAAAGATCTGCTTGATGAAGTTCATCATCTCCTACAATAAATATTTGAAACCAGGTTCAGAGTGGAATCATCACATTTCCTCTTGGCAGGGCTTCCTGTCTGCTCTGATGTTAATGGGAGCCACCTGTCTCTAAGCCAGTTGTTGTTCTACCTCAGGTACCGCATGAGGAAGCACACCTATCCCAACTGTAGCTCCTCAGGGTGTGAAAACGTTAAAGACAGCGACATGAGGCTGCGTAAAGTAAGAACATGTCATCCTGCGGTCTGTCCTGAGACATTAACATGTCCGATCTGAAGGAGCGGACATGTTTCCGTCTGTTTCCACTCTGCAGGTCGACTTCATCTGGATCAATAGAGACCAGAAGTCCTTTGAATGGTTTGTTAGTTTGCTGACTAAGCTGGAGATGGAGCAGGCCGACGGGGAGCCGGAAGGTGAGAATAAATACCTGAAGCTGGCCACAAAAAGATGAGCTGATTGAGAACTGCAGGGCTGAAGAAAGAATGGATCCAGATGTTATCATGTTATGAAAACAATTAAAACACTTACAATTAATTGTCGATTAAAGATCTAATAAAATAAAATAGTTTCAATCCATTGACGTCTTTTAGTCTTGTACTTTGGCTGCCATCCAGCAGAGGGCGTCGATGGTCATCCTTAAGCTCAGCCGTTAGGAACAAAGATGGCGGCCATACCAGAACATGAAAGAGAGATGATCCAAATAGAGTCCGGTTTGGGATGAAAAATACACTTTATGTAATTTTGTTTAGAAATATAAACATTCAAGAAGTTCCTTGAATGTTTATTTCGGCTGAATGAGCGATATTTGTCACCTAGCGCTCATTCAGCTGAGCTGCAACAGAGCGTCAACTTCTCAACCAAAAACTGCTGACATGTTCCGAAGATTAGAATATGATGATAGAAAAGCAGAGTAGATGATGGAGAAAAAAATGTAACATGATGGAAAAAAACACGATGCCAATAATCAAGGATTTAGCATTCCTTCAAGGCCAACCACAGTTCTGTATGAATATTTCTGTTCATTGGGGAATTAAGTGCTTCGTATATTTTATTATTTTCATTTTTTTATTTTTCTATTCAGCAAAATAACAGGTTTCTGTTAACACTAATTTCATTAGTGTGAGAAAATCACAGTTTTCTGTTTATTCTGTCAGTGTTAATACAGCTGACAAAAATATGTTAAAATTTAATGGGTTTTTTAAATTCAGCGTATTTTTTAAAAATTAGCCTTTTATAGTTTTTTTTTTTTTTTTAATTAACCATAAATGTAAAAAAAAATTATGGTAAATTTTTTTAACCATAATTTAAATGGTTAAATTATGGTTAACCATAATTAACCATTATACTAACAGACATATTTTAACTATGTCTGTTAGTTAAAATAAAATAGTTTATTATTTGATTAATAGTTTATTAATCAAACTATTGTTAACTTGATTTAACACAAGCACATAAACTCAAGTTTTTAAGAGAATAGCAGCTTATTGATTAATCATTAGTGATAGGATCTAGCTTTAAATGAACTTATTAGCTGATACCTTGCATCCTTAGCTACACCATATTTCATAATAAATCTGAAATAAATGATGATAATTTGTTTTAATTGTGTTGTATTGGTCTAATTTCACGCCATAAAACAGTTACATCACAGCAGCAGCTCAGGTTTCATTGACTCATAAATGTCCATATTGTTGCATCGTTTTGTTATGAGTCTCATCTCCTCAAAAAGGGTGAGGTCGGGTTTATTAACACAGCTGCTGTTTGCCAGGTCAGTTCCTGGAGATGCACATGTACATGACCTCAGCGCTCAGCAAGAACGACATGAAGGCCATCGGCCTGCAGATGGCGCTCGACCTTCTGGCCAAGAAAGAGGAGAAAGACTCCATCACAGGCCTGAGGACCAGAACTCAGCCAGGCCGACCCGAATGGGAGAAGGTGAGAATCCATCGGAGGATGATGATGATTCACTTATTAATCAAACTATTAGTTCATGTCTGACATTAGTTCATTTGTTCATTTATCTCCAAGGTGTGGTGCTGGAAAAGATTGAAAACTTACCTTGTAAAATGCTTGAAAAGTTCTTGAATTTTGCTGTGGGGAAAGTGAACGAACCATCAGTTTGGTCTTCAGTTGTTTGTGTTTCCATCTGTCAGGTTTTCCAGAAACTGTCAGAGGAAAACAAAGGAAAAGTTCACGTGTTTTACTGCGGCGCTCCAGCTCTGGCTAAAGTCATCAAAGCTCAGTGTGAACACTTCGGCTTCAACTTCTACAAGGAAAACTTCTGAGGATGTCTTTGTTCATTTGGTTTTATATTTCTATGAGCACAAAACCTGACAGAATACGAGCTAAAGGAAGCAAACTGCAGTCCCACTAAAGATTTAAGACTTATTTAGACTTAGAGTTAAGTTTTAGTTAGATTTAATTTAGGGATTCAGTCATGATGCTTAAAGTCTGCTCTGTAAATGGAATGTCTCTATTTACATGCCAAAATATAAATCATAATTGTTGGAATTAAAAGTGTTTTTTTCTATTTAAAAAAAATAAAAACCATGAACCATAAATCTCAGAGTCATTCATTTGTTACAGCTGGTCTTTATTAAATTCAATAAATGGATAAATTACACACATTGACTCAGTCTATTTTAAGCATTTCTTGTCCTGGTGTAATGCCTTGTCTCTCATTCCTCGCAAAGCTGTCATCATTCCTGTGAACTACAACACTCTTTCTTCCACACTTTTTCCTTCCACTCAACTTTCTACCTCTATGTTCGAATATAGCACAGTAAAGAAGAGCTTCTTGAGCAATGATCTGTGGTGACTTACCCTCATTGTGAAAGTCCATAGCATAATTTCGTAATCCACAAATAGTTTGAGTGTATTTCTTATGAATTTAAAATAAAGTAACTTTTAATGCTAATCTAATTATTGGAATTAACCTGGATCTACCCATATGTCTGTTACTTAAACTTTTTTTGCTAATGTTATTTTTTTTTCTGTTACTTATTTGTAGATTACATCAGTGGATGATGTGTAAACCGTTTGACTCTGATTTTATTCAGTCCATTTAAGGAGCGCCAGTCGACTGAAGAGCAACTTCTCTGTCAAGATTAACGAAACAGCCTGATTTTCTGGTAGCTTTATTGTTTGAGAATTAGTGCCGAATACATACACCAAGGTCAAAGCTAATATTTCACCTTTGCGTCTTACGTTGGTGGTTTATATTAAAAATAGCCTCCTTACATTAGTAGAGTTCGATTACTCGGCGATCTGCGAGTAAACCTGCGGAGTTAGCCTGGTTAGCCGTTAGCTGGATGCGCAGCAGCAGAGTGCCGTCTGGCAGCTATCAAACCATCGGACCAATGTCTAATAAATCAACCTGGATTTCTTTTACCTCGTTGGAGACGAACGTTGGTCACTAATCTTAACGGAGCCTGCCCAGCAGTGTGACCCGGACACGCGGATGTTTCTGTCTGACGGTTTATTGTTCAGCGGCTAACCGAAGCTAGCCTGTTAGCAGCTAACCCGTTAGCAGCGGATGTGAAGGTAGGCCGAGCTCCGATGATTTGGCTTTAAATGTGGATTTTTTTCATTCTGTGATTTACATACTGGGTTTCTACTCTCACCTTTTACTATAGCTTTTTATAATGGATATTTAGAAACACTGGATATATTTAAACAACAATTAATGTAGGTTTTAGCTTCATCTAAAGGTTAGCTGGACATATCGAGCTAACATCACCAGATTAACGATTACTGGTTTGTTAGTGTCTGTTTTAGGTTAGTTAGTGGCTTTGTTGTAAATAAACTATGCTTGGGTGACTTGGTACATTAAACTCCAGCTGATGTTGACATTTTATAATGTTTTTAGGTATTAGGGAGTCGAAGTTGGACACAAACAGTGTTCAAAATGGATTTATCCAGACCTTATTTCTCGGTATCACACAAGAATATTCAAACAAAAGACAAATACAAGACCAGCAGCAATAAATAATATACAAATTTAACATTTTTGCGTAAAAATATAACTCTAACAATAAAAATGTCATTAAATACTGTAAAATTAGATAATTTCACATAAAGAAGAGTTTTTCTTCAGGCCAAAATTCTAGTTTGCAGAAACTGTTCCTGAATCAGATTCTTGGAATCTGGAACCTCCTGTTACTTCTGCCTCATGGCAGGAGTTGGAAATGATCTTCTGCTCCAACATAGTTCTCTGCAGAAATCCTGGATGGCTTCAGATCTCTACTGGTATCATGCTGAGCTCATCAGATCATTATATCTGTCCCACCATGGTGCAGAAGTTCCCGGAGTCTTGCTGATTCTGTGATCAGAATCAGGATCCGTTGTTTCCAGACAAGAAGTAGTACATATCATTTAAAAAATAAGAAATAAATCAAGTGAAGAGGACCACACACCCATCTCAGGTAAATCTAAGTCTGTCACCATAAGAAATACATCAATAAATAGCATAATAAATTAAAATAGGTGTGATATTTTCCATTTGCGTGCATGTTTGTGTAGTTTGCCTAATCATTAATGTGATGCTGGCCTTTAATATTGAAAAGCCACCATTTTGAAAAATACAGCAAACTTTTGACCTGCAGTACAATGTGGTTAGTTTGACTCTTTATTTTGTTACAAAAGTTCTGACTGGAAGTTTTGCTTGTTTTTCCAGTCTGAGCCTAATGATTCCTATGTTGTTTTGTTGAGACTTCATAATCTATTTTGCTTATTGTTTCAGTGGTTTGGTTGATTTATTTTGCATATTTAAAATGTCTTCCAGTTCCAGTTTCAAGTGTTCCTTATATTGATACTGATGTTAATACTGATATGTTGTTCATTTCTACTGGAAACTGTTTTCTTTCCAGTTAACCAGGAATTTTTGTCTTTATCTATGACTGACTGTATTTGTTTGAAACCTAGATTGAAATCAGATCCTTGTTTTAAGATGGTCGCTGTTTGGTCTGATTGGTTCACTTTGATTTATGAAGTAAGACCAGTCATAAGAATATGGTAGTTGTTGGGAAATGTGAAGTGTTGGCTCATTAGCTTTTTTTAAATAATCATAAATCTCCATGTCAGAGTTATTACTGCTTGTTCTCAGTTATAATGGGAGTTCAGGTTGGTTATAATTTCTTGTGACTATTGTCGTCCTGATCAGACTTACTTTACTTGTTATGGGAAAATACTTGGAATGTTGTTGCTGATTTTAGTTTTCATGACTCATCCTGACCTGCAATCCTCAATCCAGACAGTTTGTATTTATTTTAATTGAAATAAAAAGTGTCCAGTGCTGTGCGTTTTATTCATGCATCGATAACTGAGGAAAAACTTCCTTTATAAATGAAGGAAAATGCAGATCATCCATAACTCGGTTTGTGCTTTTCAGACGGGATTAGGAAGAAGTTGGAGAAACTGAACAGAAATTAAAAACCTTAAAGTGAAAAGCAAAGCTGGCTGGGATTTAATCCAGGATCTTCCTGCTGTTTCCCTCTGTGTGAAACCTGTTAATATTATTATTACAGCGCCTAAAGTGGAGGAAAATTCCTTCCTTAATGTGATTTACAGTCCTTTCTCTGTCCTGACGACTCATTCTAATAGAGCAGTGTGTTACGGACAAAAATGTTATATTTCCATTTATATTTCAATTATTACATAAGGCTGTCACAATAAGCTATCTATTAATCACCTGATAAGTTAAAACAAGTATGATCATTTTCATTCTGATATATTTTGAAGGGTAATTTTGTTTAGGGAGGCAAAATAATCCATTTTATTTATGGTTTCTATTGTTTGTTTTTTTAGTTTCATTGTTTTTATGGCTGTTTTATTTTGGATACGTTTTACAAAATTAAAATGTGTTGGTTTTTGAGAGGGAAGACTTGTATTATTATACCATTATTATTGTATTACCATATTTGAAAATTACATAGAAACAAAATCTGATATAGCGATATTTTATCGTCCAGTAAAATTTATCATGTGACAGGCCTATTATCACAATATGATTTCAGATTACCAGTCGTTTCTAGCAAAGCACGTTTCATTACAAACTGTAACGACAAATTAAAATAAACATTAATTACTAGTAATATTAAACATTAAGCGTTGTGGATCACAAATAAGATTTAAAAAATATATACTTTCTAATCTTATCAGTTTGACGATGAATAAAATCAATGTGCAGCTGTTTCTATGAGTGATTATGTTGCATGTTAAGCATAATGTAATTATAATTTACAAAAACTGGTTGCAAAATATGTCGCATCGCATTATGAGTGTGTTCTACATTCATATCACAAAGAAATCGTTTTTCTCTTTTCTCTCTTTCAACCAAAAACTGGATGACAAAAGTTCTTTGGTCTCAACTAGTCCTGCTTTTTTCTTTTTCTTTGAGGACGATTTTGTTTACAGACTTCATAATTTATTTTATGTATTATTTCTGTTGATTTGCTTATTTATTTTGGTTTTTTGAAATGTCTTCCAATATTATCGCGGTAACGTCTGGAACAATTTATCGCCCAGCAAAATGTATGACGATCAGGCCTAAATATAGTGATATCGCAACTGTTATGCTCATTGCAATATTTTCTCATATTCTGCAGCCCTGCTTCTCCATCTTGTAAAAATGCTTAAATGTTAGGCCACAACTAATGTCTCTTATTGAACTTTTAAGCTTTTCTTTGATTATTTCTGTCGTTTTTTCCCTCAGTAAAATATTTTACTTTTCTTACGTTCTAATTTGAAGTTTTTTCTGAATTAAATGCATTAACCAGGTTCAGCTGTGTGGATTATTCTGATTTTAGGCGCTTTATGCCGACGTGTTCACTCCTTAATCTGGCGGTGACACATCATCTGGCGACGCTGTTCGTTCCTCAGCTGATACTGAGTTGTAGCGGGGGTGTGTGTGTGTGTGTGTGCGTGTGCGTGCGTGTGTGTGCGTGCACGTGTTTGTGTGGACAGGAGTAAGATATGCAACTCTAAATAAAGCTTTGTGTTTAAAGATTTCAGATGGGATCAGTTTTAGAGGTCAGGTTGAATCTGTTTGTGTGAATTAGGTCAATAATCAATAAATCACTTAATGGCATTTTAAGTCAAAATGAGCTCAATAATTACCATTTACATAAATTTTTGTCTCTTTCTCTTATTTTTTCTCTTTTTTTTTTTCCAAAAACTGGATGACAAATGTTTCAGTCTGACCTAAACCTTTTGTTTTTTAAGGACAGTTTTTGGATATTTAAAATTTCTTCCATTTCCAGTGTTAAATGTTCCTCAGAATTTAAAGTTTATTGACTTTGTGAATGTGTCCTTTTATTATTACATCAATATCACAGGGTTTCCCCCAGAAAACTTGCTAAGCCCGGCGGCCCGCCAGGCTTATAATGCACTGGAGGAAGCCCTGTATGATTATATTATTTGAAAATGATCTCAGAACAACAATATTATTGTTTATTTCAATAACTTCTGGGACAATTTAGCTGTAATATATTTCTTGTTTTTACATGATCAATAAACAAAACAAAATTTTATGCTAGTTCTGATAAATATCAGATTGAAAAAAAGTAGTCTGATGAAAATGCTTTCGCGTGTTTGCAATATTTGAGAAGAACAAAAAGAAAATGCCTTAATTCTTCATGTAGATTATCTCAGCAACAAGAACAGGAAGTGGGTCAGTCAGTCTTTAGAAACTTTTGCCTTATTTAGCAGAGTTTATCGTTGGTTCCACCCAGGTCTGCTTTTGATGAGTCTGTGGTTTTATTTACTCTAAAACAAAGTTGCAAGTGAAAAATGCGGTCAGGAAAAGTTTCCATTTTATGATTTTAATTTGTATCAGTTTTGAGAGCTCAGGCCTTTAACAAAGAAATAACAAAATGGTGTGTCTGAATCAATTACCTGGACCCGTGAAACGAGTTTATTTGGCTCACAAATGGCCCCCAGGCCACACTTTGAACACCCCTTAGGTAACATTATTTTTACAGCTGATTTTGAACTTTTTTCTCTGCTTATTTACAGGATTTATTTATTTATTTTTTCGGTTTAGAAAAGAGCAGAATGAACATATTCAGAGTTTTTTTCTCCTTTTTGGGTGAATCAGTGAAGCTGCTGAACTTGTATATCTTTTTAAATAAAATTTTCCACCTTTAATCAAATATCTGGAGCATATAATCGGTATCATAAACTGTGGTTTCTGCTGAAGCGTTGTGAAAAAACGAGGCGGAGAAGCGCTGTGTCATGGACGTTTGATTTATTGAGCGCTAGCTGCTCGTCTGACGGCGTTCCTGTTCCTGCGAGGAACGTTGCAGATGGAAACTCTGTAAATTCAAGCGCTAGTTAAACCTTAAAGCTGCAGAGATCAGCAGACTGAAATCTGAATAAATGCATATATTTTTTATTTTTTTTGTTTCAAACTGAGAATAATTATTACTCTGGTTTAACGGCTGCTGAGGAAACAAAGCTCCTCATCGTCTCGGATGCAGCTTTGGTGCTTTTTAACATTTTCTTCCTGATCTGATTCAGAGTTTATATGGTTGCTTGAATTTCACTTTGGTGTTTTTAAGGTTTGGAAAGTGCTTGATTTCTTATAAAGCCCTTGAAAGTGCTTAATATTGAAATTGCACAGTTTTGTAATAATGTAATAAAGTGCAAACTTTAAAATATGCTTATATATTTTAGGAGAAAGTTGTTATACTGAACATTTCAGACTACTTTGTGAGCATAATAATTTGTAATATATA
>CAEFZY010042894.1:0-32717 GCA_903066815.1 Brachyrhaphis roseni
AGCTGCTGCACTTCTACTATCAGTCCACTAGATGGAGACATGGAGCAACATTTACATTCACTGATTCAACCTGAACAACAGGAAGTATTTTAGTTAGTAAATTTTTAATCTTTACAAGTGGATTATCAGCTGCATCAAAGATTACCTAGTTAATAATCTGACTGAATTGAACACATTTCAACAGTACTATTTTATAATAATAATAATATACATTAACATGTGTTGCTGGACCTTTGGATTTTGGATTTGCATTCCATTAAATTATCTATTTCATCTTTACCTGGGTCTGCTGCGTCTTCCTCACCACCACTCACACCATTAAACCTGACAGTAGAACCGGACCACGAGTACTACGGTGAGGCATGCATTGGAAGGAGAATTATATCTCCAATATGGACCCAGCGCGGTGGGATGAATTGCTGCTGACGATAAGAGACTTTGTAGAGGCTGTAGCGGAACCTTATTTCATTTACAGACGCCCCGGGGTAGCCATCAGGCCACTCCTGGTGATGGAGGGATGGTACGCCCAACTCCTGTCCCTGAGGTTGGGTGGAGCTACAGCATGAGGCAGAGTGGGAACGCCAGGCAGCTCTAGCCTTCATGGCTGGCGACCCTCTGCCTCCTGAGCCGGACATTCGCTCCACCTGCCCAGCTCCTGCATCTCCGGGGCCAGCTCCAGCGCCTCCAGCATCCGAGCCACATGAGTCTCTGGCGTCCGAGCCCCTAGCGACCCCCTCCTGCAGAATCTCCAGCGCACCCTCCTAGTGCTTCTTTCGAGTCTCCGCCTCTTGGTGATTCTTTCAAGTCCCTGCCTCCTAGTCTTCCTCTCGAGTCCCTACCTCCTAATGTTCCACTCAAGTCCCCGCCTGCTAGTATTCCAGTAAATCCCCGTCACCCCCTAGTGCTTCCAGTGAATCCCCCTCGCCCCCTAGTGCCCCAAGAGACTTCTCGTTGCCCTACAGAGCTCTCTCGGACCCGTCTCTAGTGGCTCGCCCCATGCACCGACGTTGCACGCCGGTTCCGCCTCCAGTGGCTTGCCTCTTGCACCGCCGACGTCAGCCGGACCTCCCCCGTAAGGTCCGCCTCCTGTGCCTCTGCCCACTCTGCATGGGTTGTTTTTTGTTTTTTTTCTTTGGACTCTGGCCCTCCTTCCAACACTCCTCCACCCTCCCTTGTTGTATTTGGGGCCTACCATGCAAAGCAATGGCAGGAACCTATTGCTCTACACCCAATAAGTTGTCTCTTTATCATTCTTCTCAACTTCTTCTTCCGCCACCGTTAATGCGGCTTGTACCGCTGTGTGCCCATACACAAATGTGGTATCAAAATGTGGGTAAAATTCCCGGCATTGGAGCTATTACTTCTGGTGGGATTCGGGCTTACCATGCCAACATAATAATCAAAAAACAACACAAAAATAATCACAAAGATTCACTATGAGAAACTAGAGTGAAGGCTGCCATGCCTTAGAGTGTGGAATGGAGGGCCATTTTTACCCCAACTCATGTTTTTAACTTGCCCTCATGGCCACAAATATCTCACAATTGGTATGAAACTCGGTCATGACATTGATACGTCTGTCTGCTCCAGTAAAATGTTTTCAAAATTTCTCTAGGGCTTATGGTTTTCTTACAGTGTGCTTCAGAGTGCAGTGATTCGACAGGATTTTTTGAGGCTGAAACAGATAATTCTCTCCCCCATGCATGAGTCAGTCACAGCTGCAGACAATTAATTACCATAGCAACGGAAAGAGCGGCTTATTTATGCATGTTTTTTTTAACGGCAGCCAGGGGCGCTCGAGCAGAAAAGGTAAGAATGAGACAGGTGGAATATATGTGTCGAGGAAGACGCAAGTTTAATGTAACTTAACACGTCGGGGTGCACAGGAGGAAGATGAAGACGGCTCTCAGTGACTTTTACCAGTATGTTTTTTTTTAACCAGCCCTGTTAGTGATGTGTTACTACCGTGTTGCTGCTATTTTGGCTAATTTTAGCTGATACACTTACTTTATCATACTGAATGGTGCAAGTCCATGTTAGTGAAGATGCTTGTGACTTTACACAGACTATTGACTGCTATTTAGCCAAGCTTAGCATTGATGCAAATATTTATCATACTGAATGGTGCAAGTTCATGTTAGTCGATGTTCTTTTGATTCTCCACATGCTACTTCTATTTTTTTAGCATTGATGCAAATTTTTAGCATCAGAACGCTGGGTCCAAACCGACGGGCACACTTTGGCAGTCCCCGGATAAATTTCTTCAGGAATTTTCTAGTTTTGTTTAGGACTTGTTTGGGCGTCTTGGAGCCGCCCTTGTGAACTGTCGGGATTTGAGTATGTCTGTGTGTTTATTTTGTGTTGTCCTGTCCGCCCTTTGATTGTTCCCAGGTGTTTCTCGTTCCCTGATTACCTCCTGTGTATTTAGTGACACCTGTGTCTCTGTGGGGTCTTCGTCATATCTGTCTAGTTTTCCAGTTGTCACCTGCTGTCAACATTAGCTCTCTGCTCCTCTGTGTTGCTGGACCATTGAATTTCGGATTTTCAACCCATTAAATGATTTATTTAATCTCTACCTGGGTCTGCTGCATCTGCCTCACCATCACTCACACAGCTAAACCTGACAGTTTGTTCAGAGAAGAAAGCAAAGAAACATCAGCTGTTCATCATCCCAGTTCTAAATAATCTAATAATCCTCCAGATTAATCTTCAAACAGCAGAGAGATGAAACTTTCAACTGAAATCAGAAGTGAACATGTTCTTTAAACATCAGGGAACAAAAACTAGCAGGAAAGTTCCTAAAGTCAAAGTTCAAGTAGGATAAAAAAAATAAATTAAAAATCAAACTTACTGTTTGTTCAAACGATCCAAAGGGTTGATGAAGAATATCTGAACAACAAATAGATACACAACAACCGGACTGGACCACACCTTAAACGGTGAATTCAAACTGAAAGAAAATGTGACAGATGTTGCATAACTGCTTACCTGATTTGTAGTTTCTTCTTTCAGAGCCAAGTCCCACCCCTTTCTGTTTGCTGCAGCGAGGTGGACTTGCGCAGTTTTGCGCAGAGGCAAGAGGTCTCACTCTGAACAATATCTTCTGTATCTAATCTGATGCTCTGTGCTAGAATTCTAGTATTTTAATTTATTTATTGATTTGTCTTAAAACTTTAGATTTTCATAACGTTTTATATTTTGTGTGTGTCAAATAAAAACCTGGTAATTATTTTATTTTTTTTGTCTTTATTTTTTAAATTGATTGTTCAATTACTTCTGTTTTACTGATTTTTTTTTTGTTGCTGTTGCTGACCCAAAACATTTTACTATGCAAAACAAAGTAAGTGACAGTAAATAAAGTTCTATGTGAAAAATAACATCTACACAACTACATTTTTTGTTATGCTGTATTTGAAAAATCAGTTTATCTTCACAGGTCTTAGCTTGATGCGGAAAACGGCTCTTTTGAGTTTAAAAACAGTATTTTTAAATCATTAGTACAACAGATGAATTGCGACTTTTTACAGATACCAGTTCTGCCAAACTAGAGAAAGTAAAGCCTTTTCTCTCATAATTATGACTCGGCTAACTCACTATTATGATTCATAATAGATTAGTTTTAGTGGAGATGTGGAACAGAAATACAAATTTTGTTTGTTTTTTTCAATCAAATGGGATCCATAACTTCTAAATAATTGCAGAAAAAACAATACACTTAAAAAAAAGCATGAAATGTCTGTTGTGTAGTAAATAAAAAGCAAATTCATGTTGAGGAAGTGAAGGTTGTCTGTTTCTGGTGAACCCTGAAGAACCTTAGATAATATCAGTTAAAACATTTAATTTTCCTTTGGGATCAAAACATTATTTTTATTGAATTTGTGTCAATTAATCTCAGTATAAACCATAAAATGTCCTGCAGGCATGTTGGATCAGACACGTCTCCATTTAAACACAATTTCCAGATATAATCTCAAATTCAAACAGATAAACAAGCAAACTTTTTCATTGTTCTTGTATTTTTTTCCTGCTTGCATTTTTATTCTACAAGCAGCAGTAAAACAAAGAGACAGAATTGGAAAAAGAAGCTTTATTAGACCATGAATTTGACAGATTTTTTGCTTCCTCGGAGTCTGAGGTCTTCAGGTTTTAACTCGGTCCACACAATGCAAGCAGGGCTTTCTCATAATGTCCTTTGGTGTCCTTCTGTTAAAAAACAAAAACAGAAGCATTATTGATGTGGTTTGAAACGTGAACATAGAAACAGTTTGGGAAACGTATTTTACCATGATGTCCTCATGTAGGGTTCTGCCAAACATTGCCCGGTACTCCTCCACGATCTTCTGAAGGTCGACCTCAGAGCGGCTCACCAGGATCCGGATCAGAGTGTGATCCCTCGTACCGAGACCCTGGTAAGGCAGAAAATGGACCAAATGAAATCAAACTTTAAGATTATTATGTATATTTACTCTAACAAAAACTCTATGTTGCATTAAAAACTGTTAACAATCTTAGAAATATAGTTTACCAAAAGGTATTTTCTACACTGCAAAAACTCAAAATCTAAGTATTTTTGGTTTAGTTTCTAGTGTAAATGTCTTGGTACACTTTAAATAAGACAAAGTAACTTTTCAGCAAAATATAGGAGCTCGTTTTAATTCAATAATTTCTTAATATTGATTTCTTTAAAAACTCTAGTTTCATATGCAGATTATTTTATCTATAACATGAGGAAAAATCATCTTGTAAGTGAATTTCTTGTCAAAAGTTTAAAATGTTCCACTTTTGAAACTAAGAAATGTCCTATTGTTTTCTAGAAAATGTCTGAGATAAACCTAAAAATGTCTGTTTTTTCCAACAAAGTTTTGAATTCTCAAATCCAGAAATGTCTTATTTTTTCTACAAAATTTCTGAGATTGAATTCAACATTTCTGAATTTTTTTCTAGCAAATTTTCAACTTTTCAGCCTCAGAAATTTCTCATTTTAGAGTAATCTCAAAATTAGAATTTTTATAGCACATTTTGAACTTTATAAACTCAGAAATTTCAAATGTTTTTCTAGCAATTTTCTGAGATTAAATTCAAAATTTTACAGCAAGTGTTTGACTTTTCAAAAATAAAATTCTATAACATTCCTGAGATTATGTAAAACTTCCTGAGCCTTTTTGGGAGAATTGTACTCTTCCTTTTTTCTATCTACACTGGTATTAATACGGCATCATACAAAACAATTTTTTACACATCTGGAATTTAATTATAGACAGACAAACTAAGAAGTTAATTAAAACATGGTAAAATATTAACACTGTAGCCATAATAATCCAGAGTAATCCCTATTTTAACCATGTTATTAGTGGGATTAGGAGCAGTAGACGCTTTCACGCACCTTCATGGCCCGGTTGAGTTTCTCAGCGAAGAAAGCCGGTGTGTTCCAGGCGCATTTCACTGGATATGAAAGAGGAAACGAAAAATAAAAACTGAGTCACAGACTAAAATAACAGAGTCCAGATGTTTCTGTGTCTCCCAGCTGTGGAGCTTCAGGGTTCAGCTCAACACGTCCAGAACCTTTTTAAGATGAACGAAAAGGTGAGAAACATTTAAATCAGCTGGATGCTGCTGGGCTCAAACCGAACAGAAAATTGGATTGGATCAGTTTGGGATCCAATTGTAAGAGTAGAACAAGATATTGGGCCATTTTTTATCTACATTTTATTGTAGATAAAGAAAAAATAGCAAATTCCTGCCAAAAAACACCCTCACATTTTTAGAAATATTTTTGAGCTCCAAAAGTCAAACATTTAATAGAAAAAACTCAAAATTTTAAGATTAATCCTAGAAATTTTCTACAGAAAATGCAGAAATGTGAGTTTGAAAAGTAAAACAAAAAATGCTAGAAAAAAACTTTTAAAATTAATTTCCGAACATTTTGAGAAAACCTTCATTTTTGACTCAAGTGTGAAAACTAAAAAATATAAATGTGTTTGGAGCTCCAGGAGTCAAACATTTTCAAGAAAAAAAAAACTCAGAAATTTGAGATTTATCTCAGAAATGTAAAAAAAAATTCTGAGATTAAAGAGTCAAAAATTTGATTAGGATGTAAATGTGTCAATTATTGGATTTATAAGTGCTGCCACATCTAGAACCACCACTAGAGGGAGTGTTAGAAAAATTATGTTTGTTATCATTCTTACATTAGTAATTTTACTAAGTTCACTTATAGGTTTAATTGTTACCATGTGTGAAAGACATAGCTAACCTTTCTATAACCTCAAACATGTTCTTTGCAGATTGTTTTCTGAGGTAATCCCAAGAGGTAAAAGTGTCTCTGTTTTACATTTTATGCTGCTCCTTGTAGAGACTCCTTAGTCATAAATCTGTCTGTATGTAGAATGATAGTTTCTGTACAACCTTTCCTTATGTTTAGAATAGTCCTCCCTCCACATTTCTTTCCTCTGTCTTAGTAATAAAAAGACTAGATCTGATGCAGAGAGTCAGAACGCAAGGGGAACTGAGCGGCTGCGGCGGCCAGGCTGGTCTCTGCTAGGCTGGCAGACCGTGCCTTCTCCTTCTGCAGAAGACTTGATTGAAAACTGACTGTTTCTGTGGTTCTTATGTAGGTTTTAAAAATACCTATCAGGGAGCCATTCATTGTATTTCTTTTTCACAAATTCAACAAGTGAGACACAGTATTCTAATATTCTGAATATTTAAAATGTTTGAGTTGGAGTGTTTAATTTTCTTTAGAAATTATGATTTTTTTATATTTCAGTACATTAATAAGCCATTACTAATCATATTATTAGTTGGGAATCGTCTCCTAATGACAGTACTGTTGATTATGGTGATAATTTGAGTTACTTTATGGTCCAGACTGATATATTTTGGTGACATGCTCTCCTACCGATGTCGATGAGGCATTCCTCGATGTCTCCCTTCAGCTCCAGCTGCAGGGCTTTAGGCAGCGTCAGGTCGCTGATGGCAGCATAATGCTGGAACGCTGGCAGGAAACAAAAACACAACTTTCACTTCATGTTTGAACGACTGAACTGAATATATGTTGCTGCTTTTAAATATATTTCTGCTGTAAAGCAGAAGATATTGTATCCATGAAGAAAAACAGGCAAATACTTGTTGGAAGTTGACTTATATTTGTGTTTTTCTTCTTGAAAACCGAAAAGTAAATGATGAATTGGATAATCATATGAAAGAAGATTACAGCCACTAAAAATATCCTGTTCAATCTAATCTAATCTCAAAATTTTTGGCTTTTCTTCAGAATTGACAATTTCTGTGAAAATGTAAAAAAAAAAAAAAGTAATCTCAAAATGTTGGCTTGTCCTCTGAAATCTGACATTATTTTTTTTAATATTAGATTTTTACGACTAATCTCAAAATTCTAGTTAATCTAAAAACTTTTGGCTTTTCCTCAGAATTTTAAAGTTTTTTTCTGAAAATGTCAAAAATTCTACCTCTAGACTCAATTCTAATTTTAGTCTCAAAATTTCTGTTTTTCCTCATGAGTTAATTTTTTTCTTTGAATCCAGAATTTTTTTGGAATTCTAATTTTTTTTTTGAAATATCAAAATTTAAACTTTGATCTCAGGATTCAAAATTTGTCCAGAATTCAGACTTTAAAAGAAAAGACTAGAATTCAGACTTTTTGAAAATATTAATACAAACGTTTTAGCAAAATTTAGACTTTTTCCATGAAAATATCAGAATCCTAAATTTAATCTCAGAAAAATGTAGCCCTGCCCCCTAGTGGCCTGAATGTTTTCCTGGATGATTAAAACTCAACATCATCTCAAATTCTTGTGACATAACTTGTTCAGGTCATTGAATGTTTCTCAGCCAGTCTTCTGTTAGGCGCCCAGGTGTGACCTGGTCACCTGTCAGTGCTGCTCCACCTGTTTGTCCAGGCGTAACGTCATTTTGGAGTGAAACCCAACAATCAACACATTCGTGTGACTCACTTTTAGAAAGCTGTGGGCCGCTGCGCGTGGTCAGGATGTTGATGAAGGTCGACACGTTTGCTTTCCCAGTGCCTTCACCAGCTTCAAACAAAATCTGGACAAGAAAAAATAAAAATAAAATGAGACATTTAGTTGCCTGATAAAAGCAGAAATACTTAAATCTTAAAATCTCAACTTCAACACATGAACTTATGTTTTTTTTATTCTTGTACACAAATCCAAACAATAAAAATAAAAATCACAAAATAAACAAAGTTGAATGACTGAGATTTGTGTTTTTTTAATTTAATTTCTACCTTGGCGTCCTTTTTGGCCAGCTCCATGTCGACCACAGTGTTCTGGTCTCTCTTGGTGTTCAGCAAGGCCAGCAGCGCCGCAGTGAAATCACCCCTGGTCTCTTCCTTAATCACCTCCTCCAGCTCCTTCTGGTACTCTGACGACAAAACTCAGGTCAAAACGTTCAACTTTTAAACTGAACAAAAAGAAAATATGTGGACAGTCTTGACCAATGAGAAAGAAACAGGAACAAAATGGCTGCTGTCAGAATCGACCTGTATGATACGGAGCTTCCTCACTGCAAAAACACAAAACCTTAACAAGGATTTTTGGCCTAGTTTGTAGTGTAAATATTTTATTACACTTGAAATAAAACAAAACTAACTTACAGTTAACAAATTCAGCAAGATATATGAGTTTGTTTTAAGTAAACAATTCCTTAATATTGATTAAAAAAAGGCTCTAGTTTAACTGGCAGATTATTTCACTTACAACAAAACAATTTTTCAATGTAAGTAAAATTATTTGCCAATGAAACTAGTTTAGTTTTCTTATTATTAATTAATTATTTACTTAAAACACACTGTTGTATGTCAAGTGTACCAAGATATTTGCAGCATAAATTAGACCAAAATTAGTTGATAAGATTCTGTGTTTTTGCAGTGTTCTGATCTTGTACTATTATGTAGAAAACAAAGAGTTCGCCTGAAATCTATGGACGAATACAATCAGTGTTTAATGGATCAATAAAAGATTCACAAACTGTTTAAGTGAATAACGAGAGTAAGAACATGTAGTAACAAACACATAGGCGACATGTTTGTGTTAGCTAGCAGATAATCTCCATTAGCTAAGCTAATTTTGCTAGTTTAGTAGTAAGTAAGTAAATATCACAGATATTTTATCTGAGTTACACAAAGCTGGATCGAGTTCTTTAGTAGTTGTAATGAGCTTTTATTGTTTATAAGTTGGATAGGAACAAAACGAGAGCTAGTTTCTAGCTTCTGGCTTGTTTACCGTTGTCATAGCAACTCCATAGCAACCGCCTGCCGAGCCGACTGTCAGTTACAAAGTTCACTGAAATGTGATGAGAACTGAGGGTTTCATAAAAACCTTGTTTGAAGATTTTCTTTATTTCTTGAATTTCTGCGTAGGATCTCGTCACCAGAACCTCGACCAGGACGTCCTCGTCTGTTCCCGCACCCTGTGGCAACAAACAGGTAGAAGACATTTATCAGCAACGCAACGTTGATCCTAAAACACAGGGGTGTCCAAAATGCGGCCCGTGGGCCATATGAGGCCCCGGGGCTGATTTTGTGTGGCCCACATCCCAACCATTGAAAAATTACACAAGATCGTCCCGCCAGCGCATGATGGTTGATACAGATGGAGAATATTTGTTTTTAATTGTTTCAAATTAATTTTAAAAATGACTTGTAATAAGTGAAATTATCTGCCAATAGAACTAAAACTTTTTCATCAATAATAAGGACTAATTTTCTTTAAAACATGTTCCTGTTTTGCTGAGAAGTTACTTGAGAGTTTGTATTTCAAGTGAACTAAGATATTTGGGTGAGAATCTAGACGAAAGTTACTTGATAAGGTTTTATGTTTTTGCAATATGAACAGGACAAAAAAAGAGACAGAACCATCATTTAAATTAAATTCCCCCCAAAAAGGTAAAAGGCACCAAGGACCAAAATTAAAGATGGACTGGAACCAAAATCTGATGAATTATCCTGAGAGCTTCTTCTTCTACATAATCCCTACTCCTAGATAATCTATGTGAATTGATTTTAAATATTAATATTTTCATTCTGGTACTGAAAATAGAACAAAGTGCATCTTTTTATGTTAATAATAATAGTGGCATTTTAAACTTGTTTTATTCATACTACAGATACAAATGATTCAGTATTTTTCATCCTGATCACAGTTAGGATTGTAAATCTGAAGCGGTTTACCTTGGTGGCTCTCCTGAGCAGGAAGGCATCGAAGTGAGCTGGAGGCATCAGCAGAGCCAGAACCACATCCTCCAAGTCTGACCTGAGGACTGGCTTCAGGGATTTAACCAGATTCTGAAAAAAACAACATCAAAGGTTCTGCTGCTTTAAATTCATTTAATCACTTTTGACTTTTGAACCTGAATTTAAAAAAATCTCCTCATTGACCCGGCAGGAATCTTGAGAAAGAATAAACCAGAATTTCCTTTAAAACCAGGGAAACGAAGGACGTTTTGACGGCTGCTGAGGAAGGATCTGTGATGATGCATCTTTGTGCACAAAGGATTTAGCAACAACTTACTTTTCCAGAGGACGATTCGTAAACAGCTTTAATTTTCTGCCTCTGATCGTTGTTTCTCTTCACAAGAATGGCAGCGATCACATCCACATCTGGAAGAAAATAATACAACCATAGTCATTTCTACAAAGCTAAAACCTCAATAAAAACCTCAAATTACCTGAAATGGTACAGGTTTTCAAACACACATTTCACAGCCTTTATATCTAAAACTTAGAAACAAGAACATTTCTGATCACTCACTTTTACTTTCGATGGAGCTCTGAAGGGTCGACGCGTCACTGCTGGCGTTGAAGTTTGGATACGGAGGAACCGTCCCGTAGAACTTTGGTTTGGTTTCCTCCTTCACCTTCATAAACAACCAAAATCAGATTATTACCAAAACAATAAATGCTGCTGGAAACATAATAAGGCTGAAGGAAATGATAACGGATGTGTTTTATTTACAGAAATTAGTCCAAAGATGAATCTCAACATAGATTATCTCTGATTTATTACAATAATTCAATTCAAAAAGTGAATTGCATATGAAATTATTCTGTTTTCAGCTGTTTTTGTGTTATTTGTTATGAATATAACTTACACCTCAGTTTTTTCTTCCACTAAGCTTTCCATACTTGCATTAAACACAGTAAGCTACCTGCTTTTTTTATTATTTGTTTAGAAAATACATTTTATGGCTTAAAGATATTTAACATAGTAGACATTTGGACTGGTCTTGTGTAATATTTTAATTTTATGAGAACCTATTTGTGGTTTTCATAACCTGATTATCAAAATTTATTAATTTTGAGTACTGAATATAAATGTTTCACTTTTTGAACTGAATTATTGAACTTGATTCGATGATTTTCTAAATGTATTAACCTTAAATTTAGAATATCTAAATTATGCTCACCTGGACAGTGTCATCCTTTGGGTCTCTGTTGTGGATGATTCCTTTGAAGAACTTCTTGAAAAGAGACATTTTAAAACCACTTTCAATGGATAAAACTGCAGGGGACAAAAAATTGGAAATTTGTAAGTAATTTAGTCGTCACAAGAGAAAAGCAGAGAAGAATCTGAGAAACAGTAACAGAAAGCTAAAAAAGCTCAAAACACAAAACAATAATTTAGAAAACTGACAGATTTAAACATTTAGGATCTCACCGGAGTCACAAAACTCGTCCAGACAATCAGAGAAACGTTGCAGTGAATTCAGATCACACCCATCTCCACCCTTTTCTAGGTCGTTCTACCTGAACGGCATCAGCCAATCACCTGTCAGCTTTCCTATCTCTGACAGGTGTGACAGCTCTCCTGTTCAGTTTTAAGCTTTTTACCCTTTAACTCAGATTATGACTCTTGGAAATGATTCAGGAATCAGCTACAAGCCGACAGTTGGAACACACCCAGTGTTGTTGTCTGTTGAACAACCAGATGGTTCACATTCCTCCGTTCAGAGTTTGGTGTTAAAGGAGATCTGGACTGAAGCTGTTAGCAGTTGTGCTCACATGTGCTAATTGTGTAGCTAATGTTTCATGTAAATGAAAAAAATATATACACTTTTTTATAACACTGTCATAGTTTTGGAACCTAAAGACAAAAACAGTGATCAACCAGCTTCTCTATATGGAATGCCTGAAATGTCAAAAATAGGACATATCCACCAAGAATTAATAAAACAGATTTTTGAAAACAAAGTCCATTAAATCAGCTCCACATTTAATACATTGGAGTCTTTATTTGTGAACATGTAGCTGTACGGTTTGAAAGCTTAAACAATCAAAAAACACAAAATGCACAGTGAAAAACAGTATTAGTCATGTCAATGTTTTTTTTCCAGTAAACAATCAAAAAGGGAACAACCCAAATAATCCACTCACACAAAGAAATGTACTGATAAATTAAAAGGTTTTGCAGTTAACTGAAAAAATTATGAAATACAGACGTTTAATTAACTTATTTTCTCGACTAGTTTACATCTTCAGACATCAAAAAACATCACTAATTAGAAAAGACAGTTTACTTTCCATGTCAATCATCATGCAGGGTGATTATCAACTTATCAATATAATTTAAGTACAAATGAATGTTTGTTTCAATTAAAGAGCTAAAGATAGTTTTTGCTTTACTTTTCTTTATATTCATTACAGTGGATGTTTCATATTTACACTCAAATTTTAACAATAAATTAGTTTATGTGTATGTACTTTGTGTAATTTGTTCTCGTTTTGTGGTTTTCTCATAATATTAACTGGGAGGGGCTCCTCTCCCACGGCCACGGCCCCGTCCAGCACCCGGACCCGGACCCGTCCCGGGTCCTCTTGGTCCCGGTGGCCGGTCTACCGGCCCTCGAGCGTTTGGGTTGGAAGAAGCCAGAGCCACGTCCTTCTGTAAGTTTACTCCTTTTCCAGCTGAACCGGGTTTGGTTTTGGTGGGTTTCGCCTCCGGTTCTGGTGGTTTTTCTGCAAAGGGAAACTCGGCTTTACAACCTTAACGGGTTCCCAGTTAATACCAATAAGATGAAAATTAGGTGAAACTTGTAAGAAAATAGTGCGATACTTGCTAATGAGCTGTTAGCTTATGAAGAACTTATGAAAACATTTCCTGAAGCAGTTCTGGTGAGACTGACCCGGCTCCGGCGGCGGACTTAGGGATCGGTTGGGCAGCAGGTCCTCCAGGTCTTTCATGACCTGGTTGGTGCTGTCTTTGTTATTTCTCCGGTTCTTCTCTTCATCACGGGCCTGGATGGACACAAAGAGATGGAGGGAAATATGAAATATTAAACGCTTAGCCAATAAGGAAAGGCAACTTTTCCTTAATAACTGGACAGCCATTAAGTGATTCCTGTTTGGATAAAAATAAATCTCTACTCACCATCTGCATCTTCTTCTTCAGCTCCATGTTTGAGTTTTGGTAAGCTTCGGAGACTGAGTTCAGATAATAGATGGCCAGCCTGTAAGAGATAAACTGGGTTAAAGAACTGTTTCTTTAGTAAGAGGGCCAAATTAAAGGCTTTGGCGGTCCGGATGTGGCCCCCGGGCCTCCAGTTCGACACCCTGACTTACACCATGAGCAGCACAGCCGGGATGATGAGTCCAGGATTCGCTGCGTAGCTGAACAGCGTCCCCATGAAGGCCGGCAGGTCCAGCCTGATCGTCTCCATGATCACATCGAACATCTTCGCCCTCCCGCTGAGAGTCACACAGACAACTAGTCACTAGTTACATTTACACAACTAACTGTTTGGGGAAAAGTACTTTTAGAACTAGTTTTACTACACTGTACTACTACCCAATAATTGTACTGACAATAACAGAAAGACGACTTCAGTATATTTTTCTCAAGAAAAAGTATAAAATATCAACACAAGAAGTTACTCAAGCAAGAGTCGGGTAGTTACTAGTTACATTTACTCAATTATATTTGCTTGAGTAACTTTTTTAAATAATATACTTTAACTACGCTGTACTTTGAGTTATTTTGTTATGAAGTATTTCTACTCTTGCTTGAGTAAAACTTCTGGATTTTCTACCCACTGAATGAAAAACATAAATGTTTTAATCAAAAAAAATTTCTTTCATCAAAATATAAAGTTAAGTGGAAATTTTGGTATTTTAAGGAAAAAAATTACAATACAAAAAATAACAAAATTGGGCAAAAGAAATTTTTCCCCAATGAGTTTCTTTTAATAAAAAACTTAAGAAACTTTTAGCTAAAAATTCACCAGACACACAACTGCTGTTTTTGTTAAACATTTTTGTTTTTCTTTCAGTAGGTAGAAAATGCAGACATTTTGCTAAAGTAAGAGTAGAAATACTGAAAGTAGTAAAAATACTCCTAAAAATACATTTTTCAAAAACATTGACTCAAGTTAATGTAACTAGTTACTACAGAACTGTGGTTATATCGATTATTGTCATTTTTTACCTTAAAATATGATAATTTTGAGTTTCAAATTTAAAAAATGGTTGAATATTTTAGACTAGTTAATCTCAGAATTTTATTTTTCAGGCAGATTTCTTACTTTTCAAGTTCAGAAATTTTCCAAAATGTTTTCTGAAAATTTTCTGAGATTAATCTCAAAATTGCCGTTTATTTTTTTTAGCAGATTTTTGACTTTTCAAACTCAGAAATTTCAGGGTTACTTTTACTCTTTTCTCTGTTGTTTTATGATATTCTTATATTAATTTTTTATCATTTGTTTGTTCTCTTCCCTCATCTGCAGACATAAAGTCTGGGTTGGTTTTGTTCGGTACCTGAAGGGGCCGCAGTCGAACGACGGCGGCAGCGTCATGATGGTGTAAACGACGGGCAGGAGGCTCAAGAAGAGGATGAGGAGCAGCAGCCCCATGTAGAAGTTATTGGACTTGGAGGCCTTGAAGACTCTCTCATGGGGGACGTTGGTGGCCATGACGGCCCAGCACTGGTAGTACATGGAGCTGAGGAGGCGGAGCACGTTGATGCCCACGAGCCCCGGGGCGTAAAACGCTCCCATCCTGTCACAGAAAAACACAAATCTGACTTTAAACTCAAGATTAAAGTCAGAATTCTGAGTAAAATGATGCAACCAGCTCATGATTAACGGTTGTAGATATTTTAAGGTTTTTTTTGGAGACTTCTTTCAGCATCTTGCAGTCTGCAACAATTGTTTTTAAAGTGTTTTCCAATCAAATAGTATCATTTTATAGCAAAATCAACTAACTATGTTACCTACAGTTGCTATTAAAATGCTATATGTATCAACTATGACTGAACAGAAACTTAATTTGTAATTTAACGCCTTGAAATTGGATCTCTGTCTCTTTTTGAAGCTCCGCCTTTAGGAAGTCATCCCAACATGAGAAGTAGCTCATATAAAGAGCTCAGCAGGTGTTTGCTAATTGCTGCTGGCTAGTCTGAAGGAGCTGAGTGGGGGAGGAGCTATGTCTGGAAGGCGGGGCTACGTCCATCCTGGCGTTTTTCCCAGCTGAATGGTTGTCATGGAGATTAAAGGATTTCTCAAACATGAAAGAATCAAAGCAACACTAATGCGCTAATAACATCATGACATGATGTAAAGCTAAAATAAGTTGATTTGTCATGACACTGCCCCTTTAATGACTCTACTTTACCATAATGAAGCAACATGGAGAAGAGTTAAAAACTGACGATGTCTTTAGTTTTTACCAGATCATCCCCTGGTTGAAGACGAGTCCAAGAACATTTCCACTGATGTCAAACTCTCCATAAGACGGCTGAAAGTGATCAGACAACAATTACCACCATGACAGAGAAATGGTTCCACCTAAGATATTTCCAGGTTCCTTGAATCATATTAAGAGAATTATTTGGACCTGAAACTAAAGTGAGACTGTAATATATTTCTCATACAATCTGGTGTTTAAGTACGACAGCGTATTAGGGCCATTGTAAATAGAAAAAACAACAGCAAAGGGATAAGTTTCCAAACTTTCCAAAAATCAACAAGGAAATTTCTGAGTTTAAAGTTAAAAAAAAAATTGCTAGAAGAAACTTGTTTGAGATTAATCTTATACTTTTTAGAGAGAAAAACTTTCATGACTTTCAAAAGTTAAAGATTTACTTGAACAAATACCTGAAATTATTTATTTAGGATTTTTTTCAAAATTTCTGAGTTTCAAAATCAAAAATTTTTAATTTTTCAAACTCAGAAAATTTCCAAAAGTCAAACATTTTAGACTAGGTTAATCTCAAAATGTCATTTTTTCTGGCTAATTTTTAAAACTCAGAAATTTAAAAGAAAAATTCTGAACATTTTCTGCAATTAAGCTAAATATTTATTTTTGACTTAGCAAATAGAAATTTCCACGTTTTTTCTAGAAAATTTCTAAGGTTTTCTGAGAAAAACTCAGCAGAAACTAACAGCCCAATTAACCTGTCACTAAAAGCAAAACATAAATTGATCATTTAAAATGTTGATTGATATTTAAATGTCATCTAGTTCCAGTGTTAAATATTTGTTAGAATTTAAAGTTTATTTATCGTTCAGAATGTGTTTTATCTTGAAAATGGTCTCAAAACAACAATATTATCATTTATTGCGATAACTTCTCGGACAGTTTATCGTCCTACTTGTGCTATTGATTACCAGTTTTTACTCAAAGCAAAAACCTTCTAGCAACTTGAGGTTGATCAACTTTTGCATGAAACCTTCATTGTCCAGGTTTAACTCCACATCTGATGCAAATTTCAGGTCTCCAGTACAAACAAGCGTTTCCAGTGACATACAAAACCAGCTTCCAGGTCCCAGCACCAGCAGTAGTTGAGGAAACGAACGATGAAGGCGCGGGCGAAGTCGCCGATCAGGATGGTCAGGTAGGTCACCTGGATGTCTGAGACGGTCAGCTTCACAAACTCCTGCAGCACAACAACAATTTCCAGGAAAAATTACATTTTATCTGCATTTTCATATGAAACTGAGATTCTTCATCGTAAAAGCGTGAAAACCAGAATCGGTTAGAAATTAATTACATTTACTTGAGTACCTTTTTGGAAAAAAATTTACTTTAGGGAGTATTTTTACTTTTTACTTTTACTTGAGTAATTTTATTATAAAGTATCTCTACTCTTACTTGTAACAAAAAAGTAAAATTTGGTAAAAAAAAAAATAAAAATTGTTACTTAAGAACTGAGTAACTGCTGAAGTTAATCATTTAATATTTTAAAATTACATCATCAGACAGACCAAAATATAAAGTGGAAATTTGATATTTTAAGGAACAAAATGACAATAATTCAGGTAACCAGAGTTGGAAACAAACATGTTTAAACAAAAACTCACCAGACAGAAACACAACTGCAGTTTGTGTCAAAGTTTTATAAGATTTTTATTAAAAGAAACTGATTTGGAAACATTTAATTTTGCCTGATTTTGCTGTTTTTTGTAATTTATGTGAATTATTGTCACTTTGGTCCTTAAAATACCAAAATTTCCACTGAACTTAAATATTTTGATCCGTCTGATGATGTAATTTTTAAATATTAAATGATTGATAATTTGATTAGTTACTCAGTACTTCAGTAGAGTTTTCACTAAATACTTTTTTTTACTCTTACTGGAGTAAAATTTCTGACTAAGACAAACTTTCAAGGTAAAATAATGAATGTTCTGAGAGATAAACATGATTTTCGTTACTATGCCGACTAGCGTCTCCCAGCAGGGTCCTCTGATGACGTCAGCCGGGTTCATCGGAGGCGGCGTGGCGTCCGAATCGTTGAGCATAAGTGAGTAGTTGGCGTAGTACTCCTTCATGGCCCAGATGGAGGCGTTCTTGATGGACTGTTCCTCCTCCAGCTGGAAGGGAAAAACAACCCAGTCAGGTTTCTAATAAAAACCAGAAAAAAGGTTTGAAATGCATAAAAAGACTTTAATTTGATGCTCTGTGTGGAACGTTTTTACTCCGTTATAAAGACAAACTTATCCAGTTAACTTCCAGTGATACAGATATAAACTCTAAACTAACTGGATACCAGTATAATCCAGTCATCTACACAAATACTCAGTGATTTGAGTATTTGTGAAAATCGGAAATTTTTGAAACTCAGAAATTTCAATGTTTTTTTTTTTAGAAAATTTCTGAGATTAATCTCAAAAGTTCAGATTTTTCTAGCAAGTTTTCAACTTTTGTTCATCTGTGACCAATATTGGCAAATCTAACACAAAAATAAAACTTCCTTTTTGACCGTGGCGGCCATCTTGAATGTGTCAGTGGCTAACGTTTTATTGGGAACATCTGTGCCTTGTTGCATCCACCTGTGAAAGACTTTACTGAGACATTCAATTATCTGCTGCATTATTTGGCAAAAACAGCAGAATGACAGAAGTGCAGCTAGCGTTAGCGCTAGCATACCTTACTGTTGACCTCATCAAACAGGGCGAACAGGAAGGTGTAGAGGTTTCCAAGGAAGAGGGCGAAGATGCGTCCCAGCTGCCACTTCAGGGCGATTCGAGGATGGTAGTCCTCCAGTTCCGCAATCGTCTCAAACAGAGGCGGACACACCAAACCCAGCAGAGACATGATGATCTCCAACTGGTGAGACACGCCATAACCATCAACAGAAACCAGTAGTCTTTGTTTTCTCCTGGTTTGTGTATCTAACGTCTTTACCTCATTCTTCTCATACCAGCTGAGGTCATCCCTGGTGGCAAATTCCTGCGATCTCTTCACCACAAAATAGATGAGGTACCCACTGCCGCCAAGACTGCAGGTGATCATAAAGTTGGCCAGAACCCGGAGAAACCGTCGCAGGTGGATGTTCTCGTCCTTTTGGTTCTCTTGCTCGTCCACGATGGATTCCTGTTCTTACCGAGAAACAACGTTGACGGTTGGCGGGTGGTTGAAGTCGTGGTCTGAGAATGCCGTCTCAGAGGCTGTGAGGTACCTTAAAGCTGGTGGTGATGGAGGCGTACTTGTTGTCAGCGGTTTCGGCATTGCCGATGAGGTAGTCCCAGCTGGTGAACATCTTCCAGGCGAAGGTGAACTCGCCTTCTTCTCCATCTCCTCCGCCCACGTCAGCATTTTTAGCCATTCTAAACAGCCAATCAGAAACAGACTGCCACTAATTGGCATTGGCTAATGAATATGAGATGATGTTTTGGAGACTCACGTCCGGATCACCAGCATCAGGCTGTATCCGAAGCTCCCGATTCCCACCAAAAGGTAGGACAGAGGCAGCCTGAACTTTAGTGGACCAATGGTTCTCTTGTCGTCGTAATATCCGTAGAACAGGACCGAGTATTTACAGTATCCCTAAAAGGTAGAAAAGGGTTTTCAGAAAGGCAGGGAGTTGGCCAAGTGGGTATGGAAGCTTTCTCTGACAAAAGCGTCAAAGTCTTCTCGTTTTCTGAGTACAGGATTTGGGCAATGTTACCAGATTGAGCGGATTTCCATCCAATTGGGCTGAATATAGAGCTTTAGCTTCCTCTAAATACCATGTTAATGTAGCGCTTTAGAGTTAGCTTCTGATTACCGCTTTAGGGTTAGCAACGCTAACCTTTTTGTTGCGCACTAACCACCACAAGTAAGAATGCTAATGTGAAATTTCAACTGATAAAGCAACAAATAATCGTGCGTCAATGTGGGACAAATCGTCCCATATTGGACATTTGTAACAGCAAAGAGTAAAACCTTTTGGAACCCAAAGGACCGCTGATAAAGGCAAGAAAATATATGGAAAGGAGGAAATAAATGACGTCTTTTCTGATACTCACGTTGAAGTCCATGAGAACTGAATAATCCTGAGCAGTGTCCTGCTCTGCTCTCGGTACCGTCTTTCTGGGAATGGACCCATAAGGAAGACCCATGAGGACCTGGACAGTTTAACGTAAAGAGTTCATTAAGAAACTCTGAATTAATCTCATAAAAATTCTTGAAAAAACAAAGTAATTTCTGAGTATGAAAAGTCAGAAATTTGCTGCAAAAAAATCTGAAATTTTGAGATTAATCTCAGAAATTAAAAAAGAAAATTAATTTCTGAGTTTGAAAAGTCACAGATTTGCTAGAAAAATCTCAATCTGATTTTCAAGAAAAAAAATTGGAAATGTTTGAGTTTGATAAGTCAAAATGATTGAAATTAGATTTTTATTATTTTTTTTCGAAAGTTGAAAATTTGTGACTTTTGAAACCAAGTAATTTCCTAGGTTTTTTTCCCAAAAATCTTAAGTAAGTAATCTTAAAATTTCTGATTTTTAATTTTTTTTTTGGACTCAGACATGTCCAACTTTTTTCTAGAAAATTTCTGAAATTCATCAAACAATTTTGGCAGTTTTTTGGCAGAAATCCCCTCCTTTTTGTCTGTTTACAATAATATGCTGATCTGCAGTAATTCACCTCAGGAATGACGACGAGTCCAAAGGTGAGACCGAACAGGACGAGATTCATGCCGTACATCCAACGCAGGAAGATGAAGTAAGAAGCGACTGATGAGCCGAAGTGGCCTAAAGACTCAGAAACACATTTTTAAATATGGTGTCTACTAAATCCGATTGGTTTTCTGGTAAACCAAACTTACTTTCCACCTCTTTAATCTTCCTCTCCCAGGGGATGCAGGCTGTTCTGAAATTCTCAAAATCTCTCTGAAACTTAATCCATTTCTAAAACAAAACATGACAAAGCACATAATCTGAAAACGAAAGCTAAATCAAAGACAATAAGACAAAAATTAGTTGTTGTTTTTTTTTGGCCAAACCTTGGTCATCATCACTTTGTAGGCATACCACTTCCTGCCTTTTCCTTTTCCCAAAGCGCCTTCAAACTTATCCACAAATTGTTGAGCTTCCCTGCAGAGCAGCATAAAAACACTCAAAAAACTCCAACACTATGCAGATAATGCAGATGATTTATATTTGTCTAAATAGGGCCGGCCAAAGCCTTTTTGGGTCCCGAAGCAGAATTTTATGTGGGCCCCCGATACCAGCATGTAAACACCAGATCCTTCATCATTCCTAAGCTAATCTATGCATGTAGCATTAGCGTTATTAGTAATTAGCCTACATTATGCCAGTGTTATTATGGCTGTTGATTTTAACCTTACAGGAGTAACAAACAAAAAATAGCACTATTTGGAATTTGAGCTGCAGAATGGGATTTCAGTGTGTAAGTATTTTAATTATTTGAAAGCAACATCAGTAAATTTACAGTAAACAAGTTAGCAAGTTTGATATCCCCAACAGTGGCACATAAAAAGTTCAAAAACATTATTTTTCAATGTGTAATAGCATTTAGTTTATATATATATAAGCTATTAACTTGATGCTCTTGGGCGCCCCCCGGTGGTGTGGAGATCCTAAGCAGCTGCTTATGTTGCATATGAATTGGGCCGGCTCTGTTCAAATTTTCCACCTTTGTTCTCTAGACACAGACATTGAAGAATCTGAGTTTTTATGACGTTACTTTAAGAGAACGAGCCTCCGCTTCATCCGCCATGGCTTGTTCCTGATGGTGGCGATCAGTTTCTTCTTCTCCTCCACCTCCTCCATTAGCCGCGCCATCTCCCCCTCCGACATGGACTCCTCCTCCTCGTCTGAGTTCGAGTTGGAGTCCGACGAACTGCAGGAGAAACGGAGCCAAATTAGTTTTTAAACATAAAAAAGTCAAATGTTCGCTTTCCAGTTTAAAGCAAAGTCTGATTAAAGTTATCAGAAAATATATTTTAGTAGGAAATCACACTTGTATGGAGCTATATTGCAGCCATATTGACTGTTCATCTGATTTTAAACATTTATTTAACATGCACTATTTTTGTTCCTGTATCTATTTTTCTAAGCCTGAACCAAAGAATTTTTTTTAAATGCATGGTTTTTTTTAAATTTAATCTCAAAATGGATGCATTTCATAAAAACCATTTTAAAAACTATCAAGACAATCATATAAACTATTCTGTGTCATAACATGTTCATGGACAAAAACTTATATTTGTCTTCAACTAAAATATATATATATTGGATCCTTGTAAAAAAAGAACAAAAAACCCACCACATTCATCAGTATTCACAATTTGTATCACATCTAAAAGACATTTAAAGATAAAAATGTTTTCAAAATATATTTACTTCAGTATATTCAAGCACAGAATAAATACTAGCACTAAAAAAATAGTATAATAGTAACATGTCAGGGGTGATATCCAATGTTTTATTTATTTTTGATTAAAATAATAATAAATCATATTTTTGAATGTTTTAGTTTGACAAAAAGCAGACCCATTATGCAAAATTCACTTTTTTTTTACTTTCATCTTGGTTTCTATTGCTTCAAAGAAAAAAAAAAAGTCCAAGCACTTAAAAGAAAAACACTCTGCTGGTTTTCGGTAATATGTTGATGCTTTTTGGTGTCTGAAAATTGAGTAGTTTCAAAAACCTCCAGAATGTAACGTCACAAATCACCAGGCGCCGTTACCTAGCAACCACAGAAGAGTTCCACCCGTTACCTAGCAACCCCAGCCGAGTTCCACCCGTTACCTAGCAAGCAAAGCAGGGCTCCAGCATGCTTCGTCTGGAGCTGGTTTTACTGCTGTACAATGGCTGCTGGAAAAGACAAAGTCTTTTGTTGTTGACTTGCCATCCAGGAACCACTTGATGCATTCTTGTTGGTTGTGCAGGAGGCTCCACTTTTACTTCTCAAAGATATACAGTTGTATACCTAAAATCTCATTATTTAAGAATGATGTGCAAAAAAAAAATTTTTCTAACCTGTTCAGAAAGGAATAACGCGTCACCTTCAAATGACCACTTGTAATACTCAGATTGTCCACCAGAGGGCAGCATGTTTGCTTAAAGGGGAGGTGAAGGTAGTATAATAATAATACATTCTCCTACCTGTCACCCTTCTTCTTCTTTTTCTTCTTGTCGTCATCTTTGTCTTTTCCTTTGTCTTTTCCTTTCTTTCCCTTCCCGCTCTCTTCCTCCTTCCCTCCTTTCTTCCCTCCTTTCTTTCCTCCTCTCTTTCCTTTCCCGTCGTCGCTCTCGTCTTCATCACTGTCTTGGGCTTTGCCGCCTTTCTTCCGGTTTGCTGCTCCTCCTTTCTTCTTCTTGGGAGACTCATCTTCACTATCATCATCGTCGTTGTTCTTACCGCCGCCTCGCTTATTGCCGGGCTTCCTCCTGTTTCCTCCTCTTCCTCTTCCCTTTGGAGCCTCATCTTCATCGTCTTCCTCTTCGTCACTGCCGGCCTTCTTTCCTCTTCCTCTTCCTCTTCCTCTTCCTCCTGCTCCTCCTCGTCCACCTGCCGGCTTCCTGTTGGCTCTCCTCCGGTTGCCGCCATCTAAACATTAAATCACATTAAACACAATATGAAATCCTGAGCTACGGAGGAAAATTAGAGCCAATTTACACAGAAAAAAAGGAGCAAATTTCTGCCAAAAAACTTTTTTTTAGATTAATCAGAAATTTTATAAAGAAAAAAATCTGAGTTTGAATATTTGCAAGAAGAATTTTGAGACAAATTTCAGAATAAAAAACCCCCTGAATTTTGTAGAAATTTCAGAGTTGAATATTTACTGGAGAGAATTGCAGAAAACTTGAAGTTAATTATAGAAATTTTCTAGAAAAACTTGGAAATTTTTTGAGTTTGCTTGAAAAAAATCAAAGATATTTTGAGATAAATCTCAGAAATAAAAAAACCCTCAAAATTTAAAAGTTTCCAAGTTATTTTGTATAAATTTTATAAGATAAATCTCTAAATTCTGAGTTTTTGTAGAAAATTTCGGATTTTTCGTACTCAGAAATTTCTTTATTTCTAAAATAAAAAAACTTTGAGATGAATTTCAAAAAAAAATTTCCATCAAATTTTTGAGTTTTCAAACTTCTGAAATTTTTAGATTGATCTAAAAGTTTCTGATTATTTTTGGCGAAAATTTACTCTCTTTCAAAAATCTACAACGGTCTTTAATACGTCGTCGTCCTGAGCTTCTGATCCAACATAAAAGTGTTTTTACTCACCATCGCTGTCAGTCTCATCTTCATCGATCTCAATTCCCACTGAGAAAAAACGTGGATGAAAGAAAAGTTTTATTTATTAAAGGAGTAATTTTGACAAACTTGTATGCAGGTTTAAAAATGTAAACTGCAAAAACAGAATATCATATTTTTGTTTAGTTTCTGGTGCAAATATCTTACCACACTTGAAATAAGAAAAAAATTATTTAGAGGTAACATTTTAGCAAGACATGAAGCTTCTTGTTTTACATAAATAATTTAATATTGATGAAAAAGTTCCACTGGCAAATTACTTCACATTTAAAAAGACATTTTCCCTTCTTATAAGTGAAATTATCTGAAAGTGGAACTAACTTTTTTTACTTTACAAATTCTGAAACGTCCAAGTTTTATTTAGAAAATTTCTTAAGTTAACCTCAAAATTTCTGGGACTTTTTCAATAATTTTTCTCACTTTTGCAGCTCAGAAATTTCCAGATTTTTTTCCCAGTAAATTGAGATGAATTTAAAAAACTTCCACATTTTTTTTTTTATAGCAATTTTTGATTTTTCTAACTCCAATTAGAAAAGCTCAATTTTTTTCTAGAAAATTTCTGAGAATAAAAACTTTTTTTTTTTATAAAATTTGTCCAACTTTTCAAACTCAGAAGTTTCCAAGTTTTTTCTAAAAAAAAATCAGCGATTAATCTCAAATTTTCTGAGTTTTTTTTAATCTACTGTGGCCCTAATAACACATAATTTAGTAGCACTGAATGAATAAGAAATAAATTAGAATAATCTGCTGTAAACCAAACTCATAATTTAGAAATATTCCCAAAACAAAACCCAGCATATTTAAAATGAAACATATGATTCCTGGATTATCGCCTCACCGTCCTCAGCCGCGGCGCTTCTCCTCGGCATGATCCTCTCTCTTTCGGTCGCCCTCCGTCTGATCCTCCTCGGCTTTCAGCCAGAGCCCAACTCAGGTGTCTAATAGCTCTGTTGTCATGGTGACGGCCGCACAGGTGACAAGGGGTGTTTTGTTGTGAGGTGTAGATCTGCAAAAAAATAAATTATTATTATTTTTTTTTTTTAAAAAGGTGATGAAGTAAAACCTCTGTTTTATTGCTCAGAGTGTTGGGGGGTCGTGAAAAGGAGGCAGTGTCGTACCTGTCCAGGTGTGATGGGCAGGTTTCATTTCCTGGGAACAAAAAGTTGGTAAGAGTCTCTGAAACACTCTCACTCGGTCTGTCACCCGAGAAGACAACGGCAGCCATCTTAAAGTTTTAATGAAGGTTTAGGTTTCCCTGTGAGAGGCTCGTTTAGAGCTGTAAATACGAACACGTGGCTCTGCATCTGAGAGGCTTACTACGGAAGGCCAAAAGTGCCACAAATCACGATTTTGGCGTTTAACCACAAAAAGTCATGCAAAAAATGTTGGTTTATGGCTTAGAAAGCAGTAAAATATGGTGAAAATCCTGTCCAAACTATGCTTTTTACGCTGTTGTAAGGACTACGGTCTAAAAATTACACTGTTTATACTGATCATGCATCCGAGAGTTTATTATGGAAGGTCAAGAGTGCCACAAGTTGCACCAGTTAAAAGTCTGGCTAAAAAGTAAAAAAAAAAAAAAAAAGCCAGTTTATGGCTCAGAAAGTGGTAAAATATGGCAAAAGACTGCAATACTATGTTCTAAAAATTACACAATTTATACTGATTGTGAAATGTTTTGACAGGATTTTTGCTGTACTTTATAGGATTTTAAGTCATAAACTGCAGTTTTTATGACTTTCTAAACAGATGCATGGTAAAAGTGTTGATTTGTGGCACACATGGCTTTCCATAGATTCTTCTTCTCTTGGTGCAGTTTGGATGAGGAATCAGTCGATCCTGAAGAGGAAGGTGAGAGCTGAGCTGCAGAACGCCTCGTTAAAACCCACAGAGTTCATGTTTCACATGGATAATGACTCCATTACACAGTCATTATCCATGACTCACAGCCAGCTGACCTTTGACACCTCAGGTGAAGACAAGGTCAGCCAAATAAATATTTCCTAAAATAACAAATAGTCCCTAAACAAAAAACTTTATTTTTCTGTTAATTTTCCTCTAAATAAGTTAAATTAGAGGAAGAAATATTCAACTGGGATTGTGAAGGAAACAAATGCAAAGTTTTTTCTTTTTCTCCTGAAATTCACCTTCAGAAAAGGTTTGATTGGCCACCAGGTGGCGTAAAAGTCACATTTCTGATAATCTGCTTTCAGACGATTAGGCAAAAAATAAAGTTAATATTTCAATTTTTTGGTCATTAATACATTTACAGGATCAATGTTGACCCTTAATATGACTTTAATAACTGCAAAAGGGAGACAGACACTGGTATAAATAGAAAAAGAAATTACAGCTTCTGAAATTTGTATTTGTTTCTATAGTAGAAAATTGAGTGGTAGGAAAAACTGTTTTGATAATTAAAAGTGTGAAAAAGCTTGAAATAAATTCAATGATGTTATTCTACATCACACTAAAGATGACCAAACATTTGTTTTTGTGTATTTGTGAACATAATTTATTTACATAATACAATAATGGAAGATTAAACACACACACACACACAGCAGAATATAAATACGATGTACAAACTTTTAGAACTAAGAGGGGTTAAAAAAAAGCAGCAAGACCCAAAAACAAGACAAAACGAATGGAAATCAGAAAACTTTCAACCACCAATCAGTTAAATCATCACTTCATAAAGAAAACAAACAACAGGTGAAAGATGAACCCCTTCCAAAACGAGTCGTACAAACTGCACACACGCTAGTGTTCAGGAAAGCTAAGTTAACGGCAACAATCAGTCCTGGACGGTTTGAGGACTCCACTGGAGCCCAACGGGACCGGAAGAGAAGCACAAAAGTTGGCAAAAATGTCTCCTTAAAGGAATCCAAGTTGTGGGTTTGTGTCTTGGCAGAAATCCAGAGTTAAACGAATCTATTTTGCTACTCAAGCCAGCAGAGAGCAAGCGTAGACTTCCTGTTAGTCTGAGCTGGCGCCGTTACCGGGCAGATTTCAGAACGTTGGTCCGAGCTGATACTGGTACCGGCAGATATCAGCCCTTTAGTCCAAGGTAACTCTGTTACCGGGCAGATTTCAGAACGTTGGTCCGAGCTGATACTGGTACCGGCAGATATCAGCCCTTTAGTCCAAGGTAACTCTGTTACCGGGCAGATTTCATTTTTTTAAAAACCGGAGCGGGAAGCAATCAGCAGGATGTTTTTAAAGGGAAGCCACACCTTAATCCGCCTCCTCCTCAGCTAGCATTAAAGCTCCAAACGCCACAGAAAAATCACGAGAAGAAGAAGAAAAATCATGTTAGCAGAAAATGTGAACCGGGTCGGAACCGGAGGGAGAATGAAGGAAGAGAAGTTGAGTTCAGGTCCGAGTTCTGACGTCTGTTAAAAGTCCAACAGACTCGTGTGTTCATATTCTCTGGATCTTCTCGGCCACCACCATGGGGTTCTCCTTACGGATCTTGGCAGCGGCGTCGGCTTTGTAGTCGTACGGACAGTCGTGTTTGTCGGAGTAGCGGTGGATCCCGCAGAACAGATTCCCACAGCGGCAGCCAAAACCTGGAGAAGACAGAGGATTTATTACGAGGATGTGAGGACGGGAACGGGATTTTAGACAAACATCGGGAAGAAAAACGAACAAAAAATCAGGATGGAAACAGCCGAGAGAATGCTAAACTTCTGAATGAATGAATGAGACGATGCAGCCAAGAGCTAAAGAGAGACAGAGAGGAAGAGAGAGATGAAGAGAGAGAGACTGATGGAGAGACAGACAGAGCTAAAAAGAAAGAGAGAGATGAAGACAGGTGAAAATATTTCATATGGAGCTCAATGGAGGAAGGCGACAGCTGTCACAGCCATATTTCTATAGATTGAAATTCGCTCTAACAGCAACATGTTTTTTTGCTTGTGGAAAAAAAAGTTAAATGTAAAAAAAGAGTAAAAACTCAAAACATGATTTTAGAAAAACCGCAAAAGATCAAAAAGTTGAGTCATTTGAAGAAACTTGCTTAAGACATAAAAATGTAAATTGTAAAAAGATAAAACTGAAGTCTCCAGAAAAAGCTGAAAGTTAATGAATTGCTGAAATCAGCTGAAGTTTGCAGAAAGCACTGAAAAACAGAATATTAGGAGTAAAATAATCCTGTTTTCTTACCAGTGAGGCCGATTTTTTTGCGACACATAAAGCAGCGGTTCTTTTTGGGCTTGTTGGGTTCAGAAGGTCCGACTTCTTCACTGCCAGCAGTGGAGGGGTGAGGAACCGAACTGGGGGGCTGATTCACAACTGGAGACACAAAAACAGGTTTTAAACCAGGTTTATCTTTACAGCACATTCAAAGTGCTCCATATCATAAAAAAATAAACAATTATGATTCTGATTTTAATGAAACCATAAAGCGTGTTGGTTTTTCTGGTACCAACCTGCTTCTGTGTCGTCTAGTTTGCTCCCTGATGCTGGTTTCTCCTGAGACGAGAGCCTCATTTCAGTCATCTGCTGCGTTACGGAGGCGGCAGCTGAACTCCCACTGAGGAGGAGGAGGAGGAGGACGAAGAGCAACGAAGCATGAATTAGAAAATGTTTCATGTTTTTCTTCAGACTGAAACAGAATCTCTCTGTTCATTTTAATCCTCCATTTAATTTAGAAAATGAAGCAAAAAATATCTTAATTTATTTATAATATTTAAACATTGAAATAAATATATATTTTTCCTAAACTTGTTCAGACCAGGAAGAAACTAAATTTTACATCCTAGATTTTTTATTACAAACTTTATAAAAATCAGATTTCTCAAAACCCACTCAATACATTAAATTATTATTAGTCTATTTATTTTAGGAAATTTACCACAATGTGAAATATATTATGTAGCTCAATTAGATTTTTGAAAGCTTGTATTTCTGTTAAATATGATGATTTAACTCACAGTTAATAAAAACGACATTTAAAATTAGAATATCACAAAAGGCCTATAAAAACAGAAATGTGCGATTAATGAAACATGTTTTATAACTGATTAATGGTTATTTTCAAAATTTAATCTGAAAAATAAGACTTAACAGGACCTATTATATATTATGATTTAATGAGGAAATTGAGTGGAAGAAAAAACTGGTTGAAAAGAGCAAATAAGTTCTTTAGACTACATAATCAAAATACTGAATGCAAAATTGCTTTCTTGAGTGTCTTTTTGAGGGGAGTTTCAAAATAAAGTTGTTGGATATTATTTATTGTGAAAGAGCTTCAACAGGAAGTTCTCACCTGAGAGGATCTGCGGTATCGGAGGCAGCAGCAGCCGCCGCCGCCGCCTCAGCCGCCTCCTCCGCGGCAGCGACGGCGGCGGCTGCAGCGTTGTTCAAAGTGTCCTCTAAACTCTGGATGGCGGACTCCTCGGACGTGGAGCTGCTGCCTGATGGAGGAACAAGATGGAGTAAAAATCTAAAGCAGATCAGAGTGAGCAGACAGATGTTGAGGTTCTCACCAATCGGGCTCAGAGAGCTGACCCCGCCGTTGTTCTGTCTCGACAGGTGCTCCTTGTGGCAAACGGAGCACATGCCGTTGGTCCTGGGGTTGCCATAGAAACCACAGCCAGTGGCGCACAGCATGGGAACCGGGCTCTGATTGGTCTCCTGGGCCATGGCAAAATGTCCGCCACTGACTGACAGATCCTGGAGACAAACAGATTCAAAGATAGGGAAAATAATGAGGACAGATGAGTCACCGCGCAGAGAAATTACAGAACTGTCAGCCAAGAAACAAACATACAGATTTAAATGTAAATAACTATGATGGAGTATCAGGGCCTGGATAGAAAAAAAATACATTAAATTACACAAATAAAGTAAAAATAATACAAGAGTAAAATCATAATATTCCGAGAATAAAAGGGGAACAATGTGAAAATAATACAAGAATAAAGTGATAAAATTTTGAGAATAAAACCATAGAAGTTCAAGAATGAATTTTTATGAAAATAAAGTGAAAATAAATAAAACTGATCATGTTTTTCCAGCCTCTCTGCTGCTCTCTGTTCTTTTTTAGACAGTTTGTCCTGAGGTACAACATCATGGCTCGTCCTATAAACAGTAACATGTTAGCGTAGCCGCACCGTCATATTTGGTTGCACCCAAAATTAGGTTGCTAGTATTTGAACCGGCTGTACATTGTGTACCGTTTGACACCAGGGACACAAACTTACAGAAACACTGAATATAATAACGTTTTAAAAGACAGGGAATCCGCTTACATTGTTTTTTGTTTTTGTTTTAATACTCATTTTCATTCATTCTATTATTTTCAAGTGAAAGTCAGCTGGCTAAAAAGAGTGAAAAATGAACATTTAGAAATACAACAAATTTGAAAGGGCTTTATATATTTAAATTTAAAAATACTTTCATGATCCCAAAGGGAAATCTATAATTCTGGTATCGTTTGTATATTCATACTGTTACTTTTTCCCAGAATATATTAAAATCTATAAAATGTGCTACTTCAGTCAGAGGCTTCCTCAGATTCACTGTAATACAGACAGCAACAGGAGATCCTTCCTACCCACAGAAATCAGTATCTACAGCAATTCTTTAAAGAAAATGGTGCAAATTAAAAAATTTAATTTCAATCTGGGATTAAAAGAAAAATAAAATACTATCACCAACATGACGTTGTCTCTTTTTGAGTTCTCCCTCTCATTAGACCTGATCATTCTATGATTTTGATACAAAAATAGCTCAAAACAATACCAGTGGCTCAAATCAAATAAAAATGGTCAATAATATTGATTATTTAACCCATACACCTGGAGACCACTGAGACAAAAGCCTCTAATGAGGAACTCCATGACCCACTGGCTAGTCTTTTCTAGCTTTAGTGTGGAGAATACCTGATTATATCGCAAAAAAAATTAAAATCACAACCCCAAAACATGCTGAGTAAAATGTAATTAAATCAGTGACATAATTTGTTGTTTTCATTTGTTTCCTGATCGGTTTTTGGGCCACAGCCGTTTTAAACCTACAAATCCACTGAGTCATGCTAGCAGGCTAATGACCGATGCTAACAGCTTTGCTTTGAAGAAACCCCCTAATAAAAGTTATTAGGACAACTGTTTTTATATTAAATTTACGTAAGAAACGTTTATGTTAAACTAAAAGCATTAACTTAAAATTATACTCCTGTATATAGACTTTATTCAAATAAATAAACGGTGCTAGCTTTGTTAGCCACAGTGGTGGCTAATGATCATTTTCTGCTGCTAGCAGATTAACGTTAGCAAAGTTAAAACATGTAAAATAATAAAGTAATCACTTTTATATTAAACCTAGTAACGGTTATTACTGCTAATAAGTTGGTATTTGACCGAAATGTGGATTATTCGTAGAAAAAACACTCACAATTAGGACTGTTAAAGTTTCCGACGACACGTGCTAGCAAACCATTCTCTAAACTGATTTTTACTTTAACAACTTTACACATACGCTTAAATTGTGTTTTCGGGCATTTTCGCGTAAGTTGAGTCTATTTCTAAAATTATCCTTTATGTGTTTAACGTTTAAAACAATCGGAAAATATTTAAAGGACGGTTTTAACTTACCCTTTGTGACTGAAGAACGCAGCTTTTCTTAGCCGGTTTAGCGATCACGATCAAATAACCTGACTTATCCTGAAGCTAACTAGCTGTCTAACTAACTAGGGCCGTCTAGGTGAGTCTTTTTCCTTTCTTTCCTTCGTTTCGGACGTTCCTCACCTTGGGGATGGTGGCTAATTTTGTTATCGACGGCCCCTCGGTCTGTAGCGCTGTGTTGGCATCTGTTTTGTTTTACGTGTTGGCGTTCTGCTGATGGGAATTACGGATCGGTTTCGGGATCCGAGGCATCTGGCTAGGATAATTTTAAAGCTACGACTCCTTTTTTCGGCCTCCTCACTACAAAAAATTATATATATTTTAGTGATTTATTACTAAATCAGTATTTCAAACCCGAAACAAATTGAAAATTTGGGTCCAATACAAAAACATTGTTTAATTTTTAACCTACATGTTGGAATTGCGGATACCTGGCTTCTTTTCTTTTAGTGTTTGAATGCGTAAACTGGGCCTAGGATCACATTTGGCCTCTTTGACTTGGACTATACATAAACAATGTTGGGTACAAAATTGTTTAGTCACTTTTAATTTTTCATTCCGCTTTAATTGTCGTTCTGATGGAAGAAATAGTTCATATAAATTAATTAGCATTTCCAACCGGATCGTCCACGACCGACACATCGCCACTGCCTATGCATCTTTTCTACTTCCTGTAGTAGACGTCACGGAAATTGTGATCATGCGATTGGATGGCGGCCACCACAGATTTCAACACCTTGCGAAACAGCAAAGCTGCTTTTCTGGGCTGCAGTTTCATGTTGCTGAGAATTAAAGGAGGGAATGTTCACCAGCCGAAACTGTGTTGTTGTTTGTTGATCCTGGAAAACATGTTGTGCAGGATATGCTGCCAGTTATTATTGCTGCACTCCCCCCTCACAAAAAAAGTAAAAATAAATATATATATATATATAAATAATTTTGTTTATTTATATATATAATTTTGTTTATTTATATATATATATATATATATATATATGTGTGTATATAATTTTGTTTATTTTTATATATATATAAGATTTTGTTTATATATATATATATATATATATA
>CAEFZY010042902.1:0-19836 GCA_903066815.1 Brachyrhaphis roseni
CATCATCCATCCATCATCCAACCACCATCCATCCAACCACCATCCAACCACCATCCATCCATCCATCCATCCAACCACCATCCATCCAACCATCATCCAACCACCATCCATCCATCCATCATCCATCCATCATCCAACCACCATCCATCCAACCACCATCCAACCACCATCCATCCATCCATCCATCCAACCATCATCCAACCATCATCCAACCATCATACATCATCCTCTCTGTAGTTTTTCCTCTTCATCATTTTTGTCGTCCTGCTTCCGGTCTCTTCCTCAGTTTTATGAGGAATCGTCAGTTTGTTCTGCTGTGAATGAATCCAGATGCTGACGGTTACAGGGTCAGAGGTCAGCTGTCAGAGCCGTGAAGAAACGTTTCTGTTCTTCAGCTCTGAGGCTTTGAAACTAAAACTCTGGGAGTTTTAAAAGTAAAGACTCTTCTGCTAAAACCTGGACGATTCTTCAGGTTAAACTCTGAATCAACAGCCGAGCAGAAGAATCCATATCTGCTTTGTCTCAGTCATTTACTTTGTTTAGGCCAGAGCTCAGCCTCTTTCAGCTTCAGGCCTGATGAACTGCATTTTGTTCAGAATCACAACTTGACTTTTTGTTTTATACACCAGACTGACAGGATTCTGTTTTTAGAAAATAAAAGAATAAAATTGTAATAATACAAAAATGAGGTCATAAAATTACAAGAAAAAAGTAATTTTATGACCAAATAAAGTCGTGTTAATACGACAGAAAGGTTGAGTGGGAGTAGGATGAGGTCATAACATGATAAGAATAAAAAACAGAAAAATAAAGTGACAGTAACAGAATTTAAAGTTGTGACATTATGATAATAAATTCCCTTCTGTCTGGTTTAACTTCCTGAACTCGTTCTTTATTTCCCCAGAACTTCATGATGTTTTTTATTTTTTTTGCTGATTAGTGGAAACTAAGAGGTTGTGACCTCAGAGTGTTTAAATTTAAATCATATTTCAGGTTTTTGGTTTTGTTGCAGTTGGAGGTTAAAACATGCAGAACCTGTTGAAACTTCCTGGACTAATTGTTCTGGTTCTGAAAGCTTGTCGACGTTTCAGCGACTTCCTGCCTCAGACTCACGTTGGCGGCTGAATCTTCTGCCGGCTTGGCTCCGCCTTCCTCCTGCAGGTCCGGCGCCGTCGGTACCGAGACGGGCAGCAGAGGGGAGCGGGCCTTCCCGGCCTGACCCAGAGACGCCGTCTTCACCTGGGGCTTGGGCAGGCTGGCACCTGGAAGAGAACCGCAGAGTTTCAGGGTTTATTGGTTCAGTTTGGCTCCAAACTTTCAGGATTCAGGAGGAAAAAGCTTTGAGGTTCAGACCCAGAGGAAGTTAAATCAGGAGGAACGGATCGATCTTAACGACGGCTCGCCACACATGTTCTGATTTACATAATCAAGATTTTAAAGACGGAACAAAAAGAACAGATTTTATCTACCAATGGAGCAGATTGTACATAATTTCAGACAGCAGGTCGACATAATCAATGACTTCAACAGAAAAAGTGAATATAATCAGCGAGTGCTGATGAGGCTAATCAAGGATGTTTCTGGGTTTCAGGGTCTAATCAGCGCTAATGATGACCTCTGCTGGCGGCGGCCGGACACGCAGACGTCACTGATGATGGCGGACAGGAAGTTACGGCGTTAGAGACAGGATGATGCAGCCGCCGCAGAGAGAACAACCAGCTTCACTGATGATAATCCACCATCGCTCTCAGGTCAGAAAAACGTGACAATCAGCTGCAGTGAAAGGTAAATATCTCCGTCTCAAGACGGGTCGTGTTTTTATTTATTCATCATAAACTAAAGCAGAAGCAGAGAGACGAAGTGAAAACAGAAACGTTTAATCAGACGCTGTGATGGAGTCATGATCACAACCTGGAGGTTTCCTGAGCCTCCAGGTTGTGGCTCAGCAGAGTCGATTTTCCAACCGACACTGAAGTTGGAAAATCTGAACGTTTGCTGTTAACCAATCAGAGAGTCTCTGCTATGTGGCGTAGTGGCCTGTAGGTGGAGTCTGCAGGAGATGGGGGTCAGCAGGTCATCAAACTGGACCGCCGTCAGCATACAGCTAGCATACAGCTAGTATACAGCTAGCATACATACAGCTATTATACATACAACTAGCATACAGCTAGTATACAGCTAGCATACATACAGCTAGCTTACATATAGCTAGCGTACAGCTAGCATACATACAGCTAGCATACAGCTAGCATACATACAGCTAGCATACAGCTAGCATACAGCTAGCATACAGCTAGCATACATACAGCTATTATACATACAACTAGCATACAGCTAGTATACAGCTAGCATACATACAGCTAGCTTACATATAGCTAGCGTACAGCTAGCATACATACAGCTAGCATACATACAGCTAGCATACAGCTAGCATACATACAGCTAGCATACAGCTAGCATACAGCTAGCATACATACAGCTACTATACATAGAGCTAGCATACATACAGCTAGTATACAGCTAGCATACATATAGCTAGCGTACAGCTAGCATACATACAGCTAGCATACATACAGCTAGCGTACAGCTAGCATACATACAGCTAGCTTACATATAGCTAGCGTACAGCTAGCATACATACAGCTAGCATACATACAGCTAGCGTACAGCTAGCATACATACAGCTAGCATACAGCTAGCATACATACAGCTAGCATACATACAGCTAGTATACAGCTAGCATACATACAGCTAGTACGCAGCTAGCTTACAGCTCACAAAACCTCTGAATCATTTTGTGAATTCAAACACCGACGGCGACATTCTGTTGATTTGAGTAAATAAAACCTAGAAACTCTCAATATTTAGTTCAAAGCGCATCGAGTCGTTATCAGCTGTTTATAGAAACTGAACACAAAATGTTCAGCCTCCGTTATGACAGCAGATATTTTGGTGTCACTGTCTCAGTTTCATCCACCGTTGCATAAAGAGACCAGCTTTATTTTTTACATGCCTGTTTCAGGCCCTTCAGGCTCCAGGGGCCGACGCTCTGCAGAAAGTCTTCAACAACTGGAGATGAAATGATCAACACCAGCTGACGTTTGGTCCAAACCGGGTCGTCAGCAGAACTAGAGTCACTCAGACATTCAGCTGCAAAACTCAGCAAACCTCAATGTTCCCTCTCAGGGAAGGTTTTTACTTTAACTTCTACAATAAAACCAGGAAAATAAAAAATATTCGTTTCAGAATCCAGCTTTTTGTCTTCCATTGTTATTCTGAAATATCGAGCCGTCCCATAAACCAGAGGAATGCGTTCGTTCATAATCAGGTCAATCTTTGCTGGATGGTGAAACTTGAGTATCGACGACCTTTTCAGCTGCTGACCGGAATAGTTTGACCTCATAACACGCAGCCGCCATCGACTGCTCTAAATGACAACTTTACACGCAGTAAGTGATGAAAACGAAGAGCAGCAGAAGTCATTTAGAGACCGTCTGCTGCTGCGGCATCCGCTCACAGAAACCATCAAAACTCACGAGTGGAGAGAAAGCGGGTCGGATCAATGCTTCAAAGAAAAGGAAACGAACAACCAAACAGAGCTGCTTTTAATCCGCTAGGGGAGAGAGAGAGAGAGAGCTGAAAGAAAAGCAACATTTAGAAGAAAAATGGACCCAGAAGACGGATATTCTCCACAGCCTCCTCCAGTCTGGAGGCCTGCTGAGGCCAACAATGTCCTCCATCACTCTGCTCACCGCCGCTAATCAATAAACATCCAGCCTGCTAAACAAAACACCTGCAGCTGCACTCGGCTCGCAGCAGAGACCCAGAACCAGACGGATCAACCACAAGACCCAGAGCTTCGTTCCCTCGACGAACTCAAAGACTCACTTAAACTCAAAGAAGCTTTTAGCAGCAAAACTTGACCTGGAGGACGTTTGGTAAACTGTGAAGTAAAGTTTATCGCTGAGACAATCAGAAAAATACAGATTCTGTATGTTATCTTTTTGTTTTACACCAGATTTTATTTTTAAACCTCGGAACATGTTGCCAATAACATGTTTCCAGGGGGAACTTTTTCTTTGCTACACCACTAAAACACATTACAAGGGAAGATAATGTTGGAGTGTTGAACAGAAACACAATGAAGTGAAAGAACAAGAAACTGTTTTAATGATCAGTTACAGCTGATCATTAAAACTGATCATGATTATTTTATCGTCCCAAATCTCACTGGAGAAAATTCTGAATATGAATTATATTAGAGACGCTGCAGGTAGAAAAACCAGGAGAAAATTTCTGCCAAAAAATATAAGAAATTTCTACCAAAAACAAAAACATTTCTGAGTTTGAAAAGCTGAAATTTTGTAAGAAAAAACTCATAAATGAGCCTCATATAAAGCAGCTCTGGAGTCGATCCTCTTCATTACCAAAGGAAATTAAAAAGTGAGCTGGGGTCATTCGGAGGTCAAGGTAGATTTCTGCCAAAAACTCTGAAAAGTTCTAGAAAGCAACTTTTCTAGAAAAGTGAAACATTTTGTTGCTGCGTCTGAATGATGTGAAGGTGAGACTGAGCAGCTCCAGGGTGCCGGGATGAACCCAGTTTACACCTGACAGGTGAGGCGAGGTGTGAAATGCCCACCAGGGTTCCATCAGAGCGGTGTGTGTGTGTGTGTGTGTGTGTGTGTGTGTGTTGGTATCGATCCTCAGAGCGTTTTGAAGAGGATCCAGCTGCAGATGAAACGTTTCTGAGGAGACGACTCGTCTCTGGAGGACGACTCGTCTCTCTGACTCCCCTCATGACCTACTTTTCATTTCCTGGTTGTTCGGCTCATTGTTGTCCTCCGACTGGAAGAGCTGCTGCCTGGCAGCAACCGGGTCCCGGGTTCGAATCCCAGCCTGGACTGTTAAAGGTCACAGCGCCACCTGCAGGCTTCGTTTTAACGTTTCCTCTGAGATCCGCCGTCCTGCAACTTCTACAATCTGTTCATTTTCCTGTAACGCCAAAGAATCACCTCATCTGATGAAGGGAACCACAGAAAGCAAAATTCAACTGTTTCCAAAAACGACTCTTAAAAAATACATTTTTATCAATAACTTCAAGTTTGTTGGTGTCGGGAAAACGAGCCGTTTCAAAAACCTCCCGATTGTTGAGTCACACTGCGCCGTTACCTAGCAACCCCAACCTGTTACCTAGCAACCCCAGCTGAGTTCCAGCCTGTTACCTAGCAACCCCAACCGGTTACCTAGCAACCCCAACCGGTTACCTAGCAACCCCAGCCGAGTTCCAGCTCCGTATGTCCTGCACTGCAAAAACACAAAATCTTACCAAATATTTTTGGTCAAATATTTTATTACACTTTAAATAAGATGAAACTAATTCATAAGTAACTTTTCAGACAGAACTAGGAGTTTGTTTTAAGTTAATAATTATTTAATTAAAATATTTCTTTAGTTCCACTGGCAGATTATTTAAGTTATAAGACGACATTTTCCCATGTTATTAGTTACGTATCAGTTAGTTTTATCTTATTTAAAGTGTAATAACATATTTGACCAAAAATACTTGGTAAGATGTTGTGTTTTTGCAGTGTGATGTGGAAGACAAGTGTTTTGATGTTGACTTGATCCAGAAACCGTTTGCTGCATTCTTGTCGGTTGTGCAGGAGGCTCCACTAATGCTTTTCAAACATGTACGGTTGTAACACATCTACTTGCAGCTATTTTCATGTGCGAGTGTAAATGTTGAGTTGGAGGAACTGAGCAAACTAAAATCTGATTATCTAAGAATGACTTTGTGGAAAACTTGAGCTGAGCTTTGAATAGGCCACTGAGCCGTCCTGACGGGAAAAGGCCAGAGAGTCGTTACTGTCTGCTGGTGGCGTTTCTGTCGTGTCGACACGTTTATTTTTGTTTTCCTGCAGGCGATGGAGCTGAAAGCGTCCATCACAGGTGGACCGGTCCGCCTCCAGCTGCCTCCGTCCTCAGAGCCGGACATCGACTAGGACAATCCTGTTACAGCTCCGAGCCGTGAACTGTTCGTTCAGATCAATTCAGCTGAGTCCCGGCTGCAGAAAAGATCTCTGCCGATAAACACGACTATTATTATCTCTTTTAAACTGGACTGAGTCAAACCTGCAGGCAGGAAGTTCATTTTATTTATGTCTGACCAGAAAAATGTCCCAGATGCTGAAGGTCGTTATTATGCTGATGATACTTTATGAAAAGCTAAAATTAGTTTTTGATGGCATTTAGTCAAATTAAAGCTCGTTTTAAATGATCACACATCTAAACTTATCTAATAAATAAAGTTAATCTCGTCTATTTTTACTTTTCACATGAAACAGTTTGTAAAAAAGTTGTTTTTTTTATTTCAGAGTCAGATCTTGTTAATTTTACACCATTTTTATTGAACCTTTATTTATGCAGGTTGTCTCAGAAACCAGTTCTGACAAACTAATCCAGATAAATAAAAACTGACCTACATCATAAAACACGAGTCAAACAACATCTGAAAATAGAAAACCGCTAAATATTAAATATGAACGAAGAGAGACGAATTAACAAACGTTTTGCTCCAGACGGATTCAGGTGTGGAATAAAACTGTTTACATTTAAAGAATGAATAATAAAATACAATCATGTTTTTTTATGTTTAAACTGGAATTTCTGGAGATTTTTAATAAAATATACAGGAAAGATTCTGCTGTTTAGATTTGATGATGCTTTATGAATAAAATGAAGGAAAAATAACTTCTTACACCAACCAGAGATTCAGTTTAAATTATGAGAAAAGAATAAAACAGTGAAAATAAACATAACATTTATGTAAAACAGTTTGATAATGTACCAAATTACCCCGGGTTATATTTAAACAAAAATATGTCTGTGCATAGATTTCTGTAAGTTAAATTACTATAATTATTAAAACTAAACTCTGGTGTGGTTTTAAATGAAGTCTGGAGTTTCACTGGTTTCCTGTTGAACCGATCAGAGCGGCTAGCGGCTAACCAGCTGCTAGCTCAGGTGTGACCCAGCGGTCGGGTCAGGCCGCGGCGCTGCTCCGAAGCAGCTTGCTGCAGCAGCGTGTCTGTCAGGTTTAATGTGAGGCTGCAGCAGGCGGCTGGACATGAGCGCAGACAGACAGGTAACAACGCGGCAGAGAGAGAGCAGAGGCGGGTCGGGTCGGATCCCTCCATCCCTCCGGCGAATGTCAGGACCGGTTACAGCGTATTAAAGATATACAAACACACACTCTGCGTGTAACAGCCTGGGGCCAATGCATTCAGCTTCCCTGAGTAAAATATTAAAGCAGAGGATCCGACCTGAAATGTGAAATATGACAGGAAATCAGCAGCCGGCTGCAGAGAAACGGATTCCTTTTATTTAAACCAGACAAACAGAAACTCTGGTTCCTCTGAGGAATTACAGCTTCAGGTTTCAGCTGGACTCTTATTAAAATGATCTGAGCCAATTTCACACCTTAAAGAGCAGAAAAGCAGCTTAAACTGAAGAATCTGTAAAACAGAAGCTGGTATTTCTTTGCCTGTTTTATGTTTGGGACCAGAAGATGTTTGCTCTCATGTTGCATCATCCTGGAGTTGAACAAGAATCGGAGGAGACAAACTGTTGGAGCGCTGAAAACGAAATGTTTTCTCTTTTTATGGGACGAGGAGAAGAAACGTTTGAGCTGCTGAGACTTTAATCTGTCTGGACAGAAATATGTTTCATCCTGAGGCGCTAGGAAGGATGAAAAACCTCAATATTTTACTAAATATAATCATAATCAGATAATTGACTCCAAATATCTGCAGAGAATCCAAAACGTTTCAACCTTTGACCCCTAAAATGACTCAGTGCATATTATAAGTTGAGTAAATCAATTTCCTAAAAGTTTCTCATCAGTTTGTTTTGTCTTCTTTAACGTAAACTGAGATGTTTTCAGTAAAATCAGAACAAAATGACCTGGTGATATTTAGTTTTTTCAGTGTAACTTCCTGCAGGTTTGCTCCAAACGGGCCTCAGCTCAGTGCAGAGCGTTGACCCGCCAGCAGGGGGCAGTACTCACTGGCCTGCGGCAGCATGGAGGTGTAGACCTTTGGGTCGATGGTTCCCATCGGCGGCGGCAGCAGCGGGTTGGTGAAGCTGCGCAGGGGGTGCGTGGGCCGGACGCAGGCCGTGGGGATGCTGCGCCCGGCCGCCGCCTGGGCCTCCTCCGAGGGGCCCGAGGCGGCGGGGGCCCCGGGCACGGGCCCCACCGGGGGGACCAGGTCGGCGGCGGGAGCGGCGGAACCGGGCAGCAGCGGGGCGGCCGGAGGGGGCGGAGCCTGCTGCTGCAGCAGGGGGGCGGCGGAGGAGTCCGACGGCATCGCTGACAGGAAACAGAAACAGAAGAAGAAGAAGAGTCCAATTAGTGCGACTGTCTGGCAGAGAGGAACGCTCTCTGAGAAACATCAGAACCAAACAGACGCTCTCGGATCTGGAAGCTTCGCTTTGATGCAGCAGAAAGAGACTAAATGTGAAACAGAAGAATCTGGTCTGACTGGACGGCCGCAGCAACCAGAGGAAAAACGTTTCCCCAACAGAAAGAAAGGCAGGAATTATTTATTAAACTCAATAAAATACAATCACTATATACAAAACATCAGGCTGGTTAAAAATAAAGGGTTAAATTCCCCTTTTTAAATCCTGCAATATTTAACAACCTATGATCGAAATGAAACCTGGAGACGAAGGTTTAATAACATGTTTAAGAAAAACTTTTTCTTTTTTCTCCCTCTGAGCTTCACTCAGACCTGTTGCCATAGCAACCAACAACAACGCCACTTCATGCATCAGGATCCAACAGAGACGTAAACATTTCCCCCACAACAGGATCTGAACTGGACCTGGATCAGCTCCGCTTGGGTCCTCTTGTTGGCGCCGTTGATCCGGTCAGCTGTTACCTGTCCTGGTTTTTGTTTTCAGGTATAAATGAAGTTTTTATGACCAGTTTTTTGTAAAGGTGAAGCTAAGTGGATATAAATGGAGCCTGGAGGTCTGATGTTTGAAACCGTTCTGCTGATTTCTCCTCCACACTAAAACATTTCAGCTTTTTTTAAAGGTTTTATTAAAAACCATTTTTCCAGTGAATGTTTTGTGCGTTGAGTGTCTCTAATGAAAGAGATCAGATAATAACTCAGAGGAGGTGATGAACTGATCTCCACCGTCCATTAGCACTTTCCCGTCACCGTGACGACAACAAGCCTCCATTACAGCCGGGACTCAAACCAACAAAAGCTCCTGCTTGAAACGGTTTGCTGTTTAACAGCATAAAGTTTATAATTCTGACTTCACTCAATAATTAGGAGAAGACTGCAGCTCTCCCCTCGTTTCCTCTCTGTTCTCATCATATCTCTGCTCTCCGTCGCTGGCCGCCCCGCCCGTACGCGGCTGTAATTGTTTGCTCTGCCGGCAGCGATCGGCCCTCCTGGGTCGCCGGAGACTCGATGACTCTGAAGCCTCTCCGCCTCCCCGCGCTGCTGTTAACTCTCCGACACGAGCCGAGCAGGAATTAATCAATTACTGAATTACTGCTCCCAACCTCGTCGTTAGGCGTTCGCTTCGGCAGTAAAACCAGGATTAAGAGCAGCAAAGAAAACAGAGCAGAGGGACATGGAGAGACGTTTACTGTGGCTTTAATATTAAATCTGACCTGAAAACGGATGAATGAAACGTTTCATTGTATAATTATTGTCCACAGCTCAGATTGTTTTCATTGTTTTAAAGTGTAGAGACGTTTGAGTCTCCACTGTTTCTAAAAACAACCAGCTATTTAATAAAACACCCAGGCATTGTTTGGCAACAAGTTTATGTCTTTTTGTCTGGAAAACGAGCCATTTCAAAAACCTCCAGGTTGTTGAGTCACACTGCGCCGTTACCTAGCAACCCCAGCTGAGCTCCAGCACCTTTGGTCAGCTGGTTTTACCGCTGTATGCGCTGTACAATGGCTGCTGGAAAAGACTTAACATCCAGAAACCACTTGTTGCATTCTTGTTGGTCGTGCAGGAAGCTCCACTCCTGCTTTTCAAAGACGTAAGGTTGCATAATTGTACAGCTGATTACACTCAGGTGTCGGTACCAGGTGTGTGTCGTGGTGTGTGATGTTTGGGTACCTGGTGTGTATCCTCTGTCCACCGTCAGGCTGGGGAACGGCATGGGCCTCAGGCTGAACTTGTTGTGTGTGAAGCCGCAGGACGGTGAAGGCAGAATGCCCGGATACTGAGAGGATTCCAGCGTAGGAACCGGGATGGCGCTGACCACAGCTGAAACACAAACAGGAAGACATTATTAGCCAAACTGGGACAGCATTAGCAACACAGCAGAAGGAACAGCTAGCACACTACTTAGCATAACTTTAGCTTTCAGTCCAACTGTCTGGAGAGGCGATGCTACTTTCCATCAGAATATATCCTTCAAAATTGATTTAAAATAATTTCTACCATTTTCTCCACTCCTAAGATTTCAAGGACAAACACTTTGCATCCAGATGTGATTTTAGGCTTGAATAGCGTCACTGACAGGCTAACTGCTTTTAGCGCAACTTGAACACAACAATAGTCTTTTCCAGCATCCAATCAGATCGTTTAGAAGCAGAACTTAAAACCCAGTGGGACCAGAGAAGCAGTTTAGTCATCCATTAATGTTAGAGGATGTAGCTGCGCGTCACGTTTATAGGCGTACCAGAAACATGCAGGTAAATAAGTTCTGCCCGGAACCTTTGAATTTAAAAGTTATAATAATGCTCTAACATTTTTAACGTGTTAAAATCCATGTAATTAATCATATTTCATTTGTCATTTACATGCTAAATGTAAATTCCTTCATTTCTATAATAAAGATTTATGTGTTTTTTGTCTTAGAGGAACTCAACATCTCACTGAGAGCTGAGGATCCTACTGATGCTAACTTGGTAACATAACTTATCACGCTGCGGTAAAGAGTTGTAGTATGCTGACAACATGCTAGCCAATGCTAAAGCAGCTCGTGGGTAAATACGGGTAACCATGGCAACCAGTGAGCGTTGTTTCTGCCGGTAATCCCTCCTTCTGAAGGCAGTAATATTTCAAAGCCTGCTCTCTCCTCGCTCTGCTGCTTCCTGAAGGCAGATCAGGAGTCAGATCCCACCGTCTGGGTCAGGAGGTGAAAACTTCCAGGCTTCAAACTCTAAAACTTATTGGAAAGGTTGTTTGGGTCATTCTGGCCCAGTTCTACCGCTGCAGGATGTTTTTAAGATGCTGGAGTTTCTGAGTTGTTGTTTTTTTTAGCTGATTCTGGCAGCAGAAACTCCACTGTTTGTCCTCTGGCTTCATTTGCAGCCATAAAAACAAAACTACAATCAAACGGCGCGATCACAGCAGAGAGACACATTAAGGTTTAAACGTCCTCGTTACCGACCGGCGGGAGAGGTGCGGTAAAACGGCTGCGGATCCGACTGCACCGCTGCAGCACAGCCGGGTCTGGAGGTGTGAGGAGGAGGAAGGCAGACAGAGTTCATACTGTGACCTTGAGAGGAAACTGCAGGGAGGAGAGCTCAGTGAGACTGATTACACAGAGCCTGAGGTCTACAGCACACAGAGAAAAATCACTGCACGGCTCCTCAGGCCTGTTTGGAAGATAAGGAGCTCCCCCCAGTTCCTATTATTGTCTGAAGCTGCACGTATATATTTCCTTTTGTCTTTTCTAAAACACATCCAGGCAGAATGAGTGCAGCTGAGCGCTGTGTTGTCTCTCAGTAATCCTTCATGTTTGATTAAAAAACTCCCACACTCTCAGTCTTTGTTCAGCTGAAGGTAAAAGACAAAAAGAGGTTTTCTAATCTGCTCCTTTAACATGGAGGGAAAAACCATCCTAATGCAACCATGCAAATAAGATCTGACTTTATTTCTGTATTTGTGGGACTTCAGCTCCTCTCTGCTGGGAAAGTCGCTTTCTATCAGTGGTGGCTAAACTTCTGTCGCTAACAGACGAGCTAATGTTTCACTTTATGCTAATTGTGAAAACGTTTACTACAAATTACTTCTATAAATGTATTAATTCAAAAGTGTTAACTGAAGACAAAAAAAGGTTATTCAAACTTTAGCAGTCATTGTTATTCGCAGCTAATATGCTAAAGCAATAATGGTGACGCTAATTTTCCATTTAGCACTTTAGCAAACTGTGAAAACTTTTAGCTTCCCCTAAATTAAGTTTTCTGGATAAATACACTAATTTACTTGGATCTTTTGTAATCTATCAGTTAAATAAAGTTCAGCATCTGTGTTGAAGTTTCTTTTATCGACTGTTGAGTATTCTTCAAGTAGTTATGCTCTTATTTTGAAGGGGTGAAGACTTGTTACGTAGCAGGTACACTTCCTCTCTTCATATTTGCTCTTAACATTTAAAATAAACTACAGACAGTAAAGAACAAGATATAAATAAATCTAATATATAATGGTTCACTGAAGATGTAAATTGAGGCTCAATGTCTTTCAGATATATTTTAAATTAAAGTTAGCGCGTTAGCATTTGCTTCTGCCAAGTCCAGAGTTGTTGTAGCATGTTTATGATTGGTGCTTTAGGATTAGCAACGCTAACTTTTTAGCTAGCTGTAATGTATATTAAACTTCATCTGCATTAAATTCTTATTATTTCTTTAAACTTTTTAAATTTTAAACAGTTCCTGTCCGACTTCATCACCTCACATCTTTTCCAGCTCAGTTTCACTTCATTAAGTTTTGCTAACTTTCATCTCTGCTCCAGATTTTCAATCAGATGGAGGTATGAACTTTGACTAGGTGAGTCTCCAGAGGTGAACCGTGTTTTTCTCTTTAAACCATGAAGTTTCCCTAATTGATCCATTGAGGGGGTGAATCCTTTCACATGATCCACTTTGGTTTGGAGTGAATCAGGTTTCCTGTCTCGTCTTAGTTTAGTGATCAGAAGCAGAAATATGTTCACCTGTCTGGTCTGATGAAAAGGAAACAAATCCTTCAGGTTTTAGTTTCTGTTTCCTCTCAACGTCTCGACTCTTTTGTTCTCGTTTTCTTTTCTCTGCTCAGAAACGTTTTCATAAAGAACAAAATCCTGGAAATGTTGATGGAAGGAAGCCAGATCCTGAACTTCCAGCTTGGTTTCAGTTTCTGCTCGCTGCATGCAGGATGAACCTGTAGCCTCCCATCAATATCCCCGATCAATACCTGTATGGATCAGGCTGAGTCATCTCTGGTCATCTGGCTGCTGTAATCAAACTCTGCTTCTCTTAAAATGATCGCAGCTCAAATCGACACAAATTAAATCCGCTGATCAGACCCGGTGCTTATCAATAGGTCCCGATCGGTGCAGCGATCAATGGAGCTGAACAGTAGAAAATGTTCTGGTTTTCTGACAGCAGCGTGAAGGAAGAATCCTGACGGAGAAGTTCAGGCTGAGGATTTATTTTAGTCTGAAATGTTTTATTCAATTTAACAAAAATCTGTTCAATTATTTATTTTAAGTTTTTAAATTACTATTTTTCTTTTAAAATTTTATTTCCAAATATTTTTTTTATTATTTTAAAAATATTTTTTTTAGTTTCAGAAATATTTCAGATTTTATTTTTATTCAGTTCACTTTATTTATTTTTACATTATTTTTTAGTTACGCAATTATTTTTATTCAGTTAAAAAAACTGTTTATTTAAAATTTTTGGTCTAAACATTTTTTATTTTGAAACAGACGCTGGACCATGTTGGAGAAAACAAAAGAACGGCAGCGGAGGTCATTTAATGGTAATTAGTATTTTCCAATAGTTCTATATACATAATGAGACCAAATCATTTTATCTTTATTAATATTCAGTTATAACTGGGAGAAAAATGAAAAAACCTCAAAAAGCTGAAAACGATCCTGTTTGATGAAGGAGGTTCAGATGATTTGGCTCGAATACAAACGAATACAAACATGAAGCTGTCAGTCTGTCAGTGTGTCTGTCAGTGTGTGTGTGTGTGTGTGTGTGGGGGTGTGTGTGTGTGTGTGTCTCCCTCCCACGGCTGTAGCTTCTCGGTGTTCAGTTGGTGGCTTCTGTTTGACACGGCGGCTGTAAACAACAACCACAACAAGGTTGAAGATGAGAAGAGAGAGAAACCGTAAAAGACTGTCGGCGTCCTGAGAGCCGGATAATTACTCTGAGATCCAGAAACAGAACCAGAACTAGAACCGCTGCACGCAGGCAGAACGGCGGCTGTAATTAGACGCTGCGCTGCTGCTGAACCAGATCTGCTTCACACTGAGACTCTGAAGATGTTCAACATCTTCGGCTCGGTGGGAATTAAAGCAGCTTCACACACAAACCGCAGAAACATGGCAGGAGGAGCAGAGACGTTACCGTGGCGATGAAACAGGAACAGGAGCCCCGATGTTGGATTAAAAGGCTTCATTAGCCTAGCGCTTAGCCCCGTGTTTAATTTCTTTATTCTATTTATTATAAATGAGGCTGAACGGCGGCTAAGTCATGCTGCCTTGCAGCAAGAACGGCCTAGTCCATACCTCAACATGAGCTCTGGGTTCTCCAGCTTCCTCCCACAGTCCAGAAACATGACAGTCAGGATAACCCGTCTCTGAATCAGAACTTTATGGGCCTAAACATTTTATGTTTTAAAAAATGCATTTTTAAAATGTTTGTTTAATTCCTGAGCAATAAGCTAAGCTGAGGTAGCCACACTACTGCTAATGCGCTAACAGTGATGCTAGCTTTAGCTTAGCATGCTATCTTCTGCTAAATGCCATGCTGTTATAGTGCTTTAGCATTAGCTTCCACTAAACACTGTGTTGGTGTAGCGCTTTAGCAGAACTAATGTTTATGACTAGTGCTATTGAGTTAGCATAACTAACTTTAGCTAGCGGTGGCATCCGTCTGTCCGTCATGTTTTATAAATCTGTTCTCGTCTCTCCTTCCTTCATATTTCAGATTTTCACATTCCTGCGTTTTCCTGGTGGGATCAGAACATTCTCCCTGCAACCGGAACCAACATCCCGACCCGTTCTGATGAGGAGAACACTGACCTGAGTTCTTCTCTCCACCATGATGCAGCTGCTCGAATGAGCCCAAACAGACTCACAGCAGAACGGCTGCAGCATCAGAGGCTGCAGCATCAGAAGCTGCAGCATCAGAGGCTGCAGCATCAGAGGCTGCAGCATCAGAAGCTGCAGCATCAGAGGCTGCAGCATCAGAGGCTGCAGCGTCAGAGGCTGCAGCATCAGAAGCTGCAGCGTCAGAGGCTGCAGCATCAGAGGCTGCAGCATCAGAGGCTGCAGCGTCAGAGGCTGCAGCATCAGAGGCTGCAGCATCAGATGCTGCAGCGTCAGAAGCTGCAGCTTCTGACGCTGCAGCATCAGAGGCTGCAGCATCTGACGCTGCAGCATCAGAACAGCTGCCACCAAATATTTTTTGTCTTTTTTCTAGTCCAAATATTTTATTACACTTAAAAATAAGACAAAACTAAATGAGTAACTTTTCCATAAAAGCTGATGGAAAAAACCAACTAGTTCCTCTGGCAGATTATTCTGTTATAATCCCTGATGGGCTTTAATGTGATGCTGTAATCTGATGGATTTGAACCTGATCAACATTTTTTTTTAAGGAACTTTTGACCTAAATAAGCTCCTATATAAAAGTTGGCAGTAAGTTGGTTTTGTTTTGTTTAAAGTGCATTAAGACATTTGCAGTCGATCCAGATTAATAATTTTTGGTCATTTTGAATCTTCAGCTGTTTAAATAAAGGGAACAAAGACTTTTAGGACTGGAGTGTTCTCCCACAAGGCGTCCATCATCTCTTCATTTGGGCCCAAATTATCTTTTAATAAGCTCCCTGAAGGACGAGTGGAGTGGCGCAGCAGAACATTAACTCCTGGCTCTTTCTCATTCCAGTCACTGACGAGTCGCGCTTCCGGCGCTGGAATTAATGCTTCTGCTTCTCAGAATATGAAATAACTCAGCAGCATCAGAAACCATCACCCAGGAGGAGAAGAAGAAGAAAAGATCTGGAGTTTAAAGGAGCGAGCCGGAGCGGCGCTGCCGGAGGTTCTGGACGGCCCGGTTCTGGACGTTTTACCTTACGCTGAACTTTCCATTAAACTTTACAGACCTCACAGCGTTTCAGAGCAGGATCTCTGCTGCTCCCCTTCATAGCAGCCATATTGGTTCAGAGTCGTGACCTTTGACCTGCTAACTGAGGCCTTTACTTTTTATTTATTTGTTTAAATAGTTTCAGAACCCGTTTAAGATCAAATCAGTTTTATTCCTAATATGGAAGATTTCCTAAAAGCAGCAAGAAATAAAACCTGGATCAGTTAATTTACATTTTTTATTTTATTTTTCTCTTTTTACCTTTTCTTCTTTTCTTTGTTTTTCTCAATTTTTTTTTACTTTTTATTTCTTTATTCTTTTCAATAATCCAGACTAACATCAGGAATAAATCGCCTTTAACTCTATAATCTAAAGGAGCAGAAGCAGCTAAAGTCCAGTTCTCTCACACACACACACACACACACACACACACACACACACGCTGTGACCTACGCGTGTTGCTGGGCTGCAGGTCCATAGGGATCATCATCTTGCCCCTGGTTCCCCTCCTGGCCGTGACGGACCGGTCCAGAGTGGAGATGCCGCTGGACGCCTCGTCGCCGTCGGCTCCTGGAGGAAACGCCGCGTCAGCTCAGACGTTTCTCCGAGCAGAACTCCGAGGTTCTGCCAGGAAGCGCCTGCCGGTACCTGAGTGGCTGCTCTTGCTGCCCATCTGGCTCTCTGATTGGCTGTGGGCCACCTGGGGGCGGTCCTGGCAGGCCTGCAGCGGCGAGTCGCGTCCGGACGGGGCGACGCTGGGCGCCTTCTCCAGGTTCTTCATCTCCATCTCCTCATGGTGGATCCACAGGTCCGGCGGCCGCAGCTCCTTCTGGCTGCCCTTTCGCTTCCCGGCGCCGTGGCTCGCCCGCTTCCTGCCGGCCACAACGGCTCAGAGTCAGTTAACGGGTCAACATCAGAACCACACGGCTGCTTCTGGTTCTGTTGGACATCTGCGTTGACCGGGACATGTTACTGGAGCAGCTGGAGAGCTGGGTCGGACTCTGGTCCAGAACTGGGTCCAGTCTGACATAAAGAAGTTCAAGAACTTCTGACTGACAGACAGAAATCACAAGAGGAGTCCCACAAGGCTCAGTACTAGAACCCTTCATGTTTCACATCTACTCAGTTTGATCTGTACAGGAAGCATCTAGAGGTATAGATCTAGAGGTATAGATCTAGAGGTATAGATCTAGAGTTATAGATCTAGAGTTATAGATCTAGAGTTATAGATATAGAGTTACAGATCTAGAGTTATAGATATAGAGTTACAGATCTAGAGTTATAGATCTAGAGTTAAAGATCTAGAATTCTAGATCTAGAGTCATAGAGCTAAAGTTATAGATCAGGATGAAATCTGGGTTTGGACCTTCAGTCACATAAAGACGGTTAGAAAGTTGGCCTTCTATCGGCTGAAGAACATTTCCATCTGCTGCTGTTGCCATAGCAACCTTCCAGACCTCTCAGGTCTGCATCAGAACCAGAACCAGACATGGAGAAGCAGCTTTCAGCTTCTATTCACCAGAGAGACAAAAACCCTCCTGGTTTCAGCTTTTCATCACTTTTCTTCATCTGTTATGTCATATATTCTGTTTGTTTGTGTTTTTATTGTGGAAAGTGGTTTAAATGTGCCACAGATACATGAAACATGTAAAAAACGTTAATAAAATGAGCGTAGAGTCAGAGCAGCGTCTTACTTCCTCTGCTGGGAGGACGAGCGGTGGATGCAGACGAGCGCCGTGACGACGACCACGCTGATGGCGCCGACGGAAACCAGGATGATGACCAGCAGGTAGCTGTTCTTCTGAGGCGTGACGCTGCCGTGCGGCGGACGCATCTGACCAATGGGAGACTCTGGAAACATCGGGGGCGGAGTCAGGATATTAAAAACCAAACTGAACATTGATGATCAACTAAACTCTGAAAGTCCTTCACTGATTTTATTTAAACTCAACATGACAGCAGAAAACTGACAAAATCAACCAAATATTCATCTAAAGAAACGGAACAAAGGATAGTAAATACTGTTAAAATACCCAAAAATGTCAGATTAAATATATTTCTATAAATAAGTAAATATCTGAGACCTTTCAGGAATAAGATGGCATAGAAAATTAAAATAGAAAAAATGTAAAAAATACACCAAATGCTGAAACAAGATCAGCACTTGAAACAAATATTAAAAACAGATCAAATAAATCACTAAATAAAGAAAACCTTGTTCTCTTTTCTCTTATATTCATATCCAACTTGTGCGACCAGGTTGGTTGTGACATTATAGTTGCTGCTACTTTCTCCTACTACTCGCCGATGATGTTCTACAGTATGATTAGAAAGATGTTGGAGTAGGGGATATGAGGCTCAGCCATTACGATGGATGGACGAGATGGTCGCCATGGTTACGCAGCAAACAGTACAGTGGAAAGCAGCAATGCAACCAGACAAGCTGCTGCATCATGAGCGGCCATGTTGAGTGTCTGGTACCTGGAATGAGTTAAAGAACTTCAGTTAATCCGTCTGCATGGAGGGAAAGAATCAAAGACCAGAGGAATGAAACATCAAGCTGACCTTGGAGGAAAAGAGACCGAAGGAGAAGAAAGGAGGGAAAAAACCAGTGAAGGTGGAGAGAAGACGGATGAAAGGAAGAAATGAAGAAAAATGTTGTTGCGATGGAGAGAGGCCCTCCAGCTCTCCTCCATTCGCTCGTCTCTCCCAATGAAAAGCTCAATCCATCAAAGCTTCCAGCTGCAGACCACGACTCCGCGCTGCTTTCCTTTAAACTTCCATCTAATAAAGCCTCTCCCTGCCCGCCCTCCGTTTTCCACATTCTGCATTGATTTGGTTCTGCAGCGAAAGCCGAGTCGCCGGCGCTCTGAGGGAGCGAAGCGGCAGATCATTAGAGTCAAACTCCTCTGTTGTCGTCGGCGGGCGGAGAAGTTGAGGAGACTCGGTGAGGACGGGCAGACTGACAGGCTAATTACTCTCCCGGGCGGAGACGAGGAAAAGACTTGATTAATGACCTCCTATCATAATTATCCCACCGCTGAATGAAAACATTTAACACCTTGTTAAGTTAATGCACCTCAACTCCTGCATCACCTGCTGATTTATGAGACAACCGGAGCCGACGGCGCCTCACTTCACCAGGAACTCACCTTTATCTGAGCAGACCACTCTGCTGAGGCTAATGCTGCTAACGCTACAGGTGCTGAAGCTGCTGAAGCTAATGCTGCTAACGCTACAGGTGCTGATGCTGCTGAAGCTAATGCTGCTAACGCTACAGGTGCTGATGCTGCTGAAGCTAACCCTGCTAACGCTACAGGTGCTGAAGCTGCTGAAGCTAACCCTGCTAACGCTAGAGGTGCTAAATGTGCTGAAGCTAACCCTGCTAACGCTACAGGTGCTGAAGCTGCTGAAGCTAACCCTGCTAACGCTACAGGTGCTGAAGCTGCTGAAGCTAACCCTGCTAACGCTAGAGGTGCTAAATGTGCTGAAGCTAACCCTGCTAACGCTACAGGTGCTGAAGCTGCTGAAGCTAACCCTGCTAACGCTACAGGTGCTGAAGCTGCTGAAGCTAATGCTGCTAACGCTACAGGTGCTGATGCTGCTGAAGCTAACCCTGCTAACGCTACAGGTGCTGAAGCTGCTGAAGCTAACCCTGCTAACGCTAGAGGTGCTAAATGTGCTGAAGCTAACCCTGCTAACGCTACAGGTGCTGA
>CAEFZY010042906.1:0-42927 GCA_903066815.1 Brachyrhaphis roseni
TCTCTCTCTCTCTCTCTCTCTCTCTCTCTCTCTCTCTCTCTCTCTCTCTCTCTCTCTCTCTCTCTCTCTGTCTCTTTTTGCGCTGCATCTGCCGGATCATGTGCGTGTCGGTCCGCTTTCTGCACAAAAGGTGCGGGCTGCACGACGCTGAAGTTGGCGTCCGATTCAGCCCATGCCGCTGCATTCAACAACTTGGAGCTATAATACTTGTGATGTTTTCACGCTCAGTATGTTTTCCTTAAAACGCGGTTTGTGAATCTTTTAACTAACTTGTGAAAATGAAACAGAAAACGCGACGATAAGTGGATTCCCATAGCAAGACATGGAGAGGAGCATCTTTAAAACCTGACCTGTTAGATGTAGGTCAAACCTAGATGGGATTATTCTACAGTAATATCAAATTATAGAAAACAACCTGGGGTACGTGAATCCCTCAATTAATTCAAATAGAAGTTGAAAATTTCAAAAGGCTTTCGACTGAAACAAAAATGAGCTTTTTAGGGGATTATTGTGCTGTGGACATTAGTGAATCTTTTTTTGTTTCTTTTCAATTATTAAAAAGTAAAGAATTTTTTTTAAAAAAAGGACAAAAGGAACAAAAAAATTGTGTGACTTTTTTTAGGCAAGACAGAATAAGGTTGTGTTAAAAGAAAAGCTTCATCTAATTTACCCAAATACACTGAGGGCAGATTATACAAATACGATTTATTTGTGAATTCATCGTTTCTTTTTGTATCACTTAATATTTTATCCATCTTTAAAAACAGCGCCTGGGGAGAACTTGGACAAATTTTCTATATTAATTAAAAAAATAAAAAAAAAACGTATTAAAGTTGTAGACGGGTTAGCAGTTTTTAAGATGCGTTTTGTGTAAATTAGTTTCAATCTTAACAAAAGCTTTCCAAGTCATCTTTGACCTTTATGTGTCATCCCCTGCATTTCTTGTGTTTAGCAAAATGCTAAACAAAGCCAGAAAAGCCTTCAAATGCAGATTTTTAGTTTAATTAAAGTGAGGCTTTACAACTTGGATTTCATTTTAACTTTATCTTCTTAATGCATCTGACCATTAGAACAGCTGGAAAGAAAATCATCCCACATCACGGTACTGCCACCGCCATGCTTCATAATGGGAGCGCCGTGTTCACATTGGGTTTCCTAATGTTGTAGATTTTGAAATGGGCACAATTTTAAATTGTGTCAAGCAACTAAACAGGTTTAATTATTGTTATTTTTTTCGGGTTTTGCATATGTTGAAAAAAAAACTTTTAAAAATTTATACTGTTTTACATAATCTGTCTAGGACTATGTTTTAAGGTGGAACTGTTGTAAAATGCTCTTAAACCCAACAAAGTTTTAAAATAACATTTTTTATTTTTTTTTTATTTTTTACATCACACAAATTGACTAAATGTTTTCTAAATGATAAACCTGGAATAATAACCACAGCATAATACTCCCACCTCTGAACACGCCGTGTGTCCTCTCATTAATCTGGTATCATTGTAGAGTAATTCACTCCATAAGGTTTGGATTATAAAGGTTGTTTAGTTATTGATTTCTCAAGTAGTTGAGAAACCAAACCTTTTATTCAGGTTTTGAAAACTGAATAAAGATTTCGCAAGTCACAAATGTAGACTGCATTGTATTTAGTTCCATGCCACTTCCCATCAAACCCGGCCACTTGTCCTGTAGCATTCCCACAGCATGACGTTACCATCGCCGTGTTTTACTATGGACGTAGTGTATTTAATAGTGTATAGTGTGACATTTCTGTTTAATAATCCTGTAGGTTTGCCTTGTTAAGATGGTGTATAGATGTTGTCAATCTTGACTGGTTTAATGGTGAAAAAGAAAAAAAAACATATGTTTTTGCTAATCCTCTGTTTTTCGTAAACAGCAAACTGTTTTTGACAATAAGCAGCAGAGTGCAAAGAATAATCCAGCTCAAGGTTGGCCATTTTAAATGTTTTTGAATTCTCAGGTAGGCAAAGGCAATTTTATTTATATATTTATACAGCAACAAGGCAGTACGAAGTGCTTTACAGGAATTAAAAGGAAATACAAACTGAATAACAAACCAAAGGAAAGAGCGAAAGAATAAAAAGAATCTAATGTTGATCCGAAGTAAGCTAGGCTAAGGCCTGTCGCGGGAGCTCACGGTCATTAGATGCAGCGGAATAGCCCTTTAGTCGAGCACCGAATCAGATGCGAGCTTCAGGGTAGTGCGGGCTGCACGCGCAGACGAGCGGGCGGCTCCCTGGACGAGCAGCGCGAGGAGCGCCGCCCGCCTCGCCGCGTGCAGCCTGACGGCCGTCCCGCGCTGTCAGGCCGCCTCCAGATGGAGTCCGGCGCCCCGTCCTTCTGGTTTCTCTTTGCTGGAAGTTTATGTGGAAAGGAGCGCGCCTCGCGTCCGGACAAGGCCGCACGGCAGGCGGCGACTGTGAGGGAACAAAAACAACAACAACAAAAAACTTGAGCCGTGCCGCTGCCGCGCATTGAGCCCGGCGGGGGCAATCGGCGTCGACTTTATTGGTGTGTTTTTTCCTCCTCCCCTCGGTGCCTCATTAAAATCTTTCTACGGTCCCTCGCAGCGCACTCTGCTCCCCGCTTCTTCTCTCTCCCCGTAGGCGAAAACTTGACTAGACTACAGTGGGCGGCTCGTTATTTCTGATAGGCTGTGTGTCTGTTTCCCCCCCGACTTCATTTCTTTGAATTTAAAAATAAAAAATAGAGAGAGGAGATGTTCACTTTGTCTCTACAGTCTCCACCTCCAGCCCGTCCGGAGAGCGAGCCCATGGAAACCGGCGCAGAGGATGAGGAGGGCCAGGGAGGAGAGGAGGAAGAGAAAGACGATGATGAAGATGATGGTGATCCCAGGAGTTCTGATGAGGATGGAGGACTTTCCCCGGTAGCCATGACAACCGAAGCTGGACTTGCTGAGGAAATCGGAGAAGTTGAGAGGGAGCTGCAGGAGGAGAGCCCTCAGAGGGAGGATGGAAAAGGTCCGGGTTTGGGTTTCTTTTACATTTTAACTTTGAAAAGCGTATTCATACTGGAAATGTTCACATTTTGCCAGGTTACAACCACAAACTTCAATGCATTTTGTTGGGATTCCAGGCGATTGGCTAATAGAAACAGTGCATTACTGTGAAATAAGACCTCTGTCTTTATTCCTGACTGTAAGAGTTGTCTGGTTAAATGATTATCTGAGCTGGGAATGCAGATGTTGGCTGCTTTTCTGAATAATTTTTATAAAGTTGATTCTCATTTTAATTAATCGTTAAACTGTTCTAAAATACATTGCCATAGTTATAAAGGGGCAAAATATGAACTAGTCCAAATCAAAACAAACACTTTATTTAATGTTTACATTAATCTCAAATTTCGTCTTTTTTTTTTTTTTTTTTTGATGAGTGATTAGAATTAATATGTTTGTACTTTAAATCCACATTCTGTCTTTCTGTGTCGCCTTTCAGGGATGTGTGAGCTGGATTTTCCTCCAGAGTCCCGGTCTCCACCCACCGACGGAGCCTCGTGGTCTGAGTGTAACGGCGCCTGCTCCGAGGAGGGAGCGTTCTCCTCAGATCACCTGGTGAGTTCGACCAGACAGACATCCGTCCTGTTCGCTTCCATCGCCGGAGGATTTGTTTTATGGTGGCGTTGGTGTTCAGGTTGATAAGTGTCTGGCAGCGGATAGTTCTGGTTCTTTGGTCTCAAACCGCGTTCCTAGAGGGCCAGAGTCCTGCATCTTTCAGATGCGTCTCTCGTCCCGCACTCTTGAATGAAATTACGAATGGTTTTTTAATTGCTTATAGGCCAACTATTTCATTTTCACAAGTCATAAAGGAACTATTTATACTGAGATGACATTAAACGCAGCTTCACTCTTATTTACAAATCAGATGACCTCCAGCTGCGATGCATTTTAATTAGACGTTTCAGAAAACCAGCGGCTGATTTCCATGTCATGACTCACCTTTCAGAATTAGGAACAGATGGAAAACAACGTTTTGTTTCCATTTCACACTACAGCTGCACTCTAAGTGTTGGTCTTTAACGTGGAAAATTAATGAAGCCAATCGAAATGTGGACAAGTGCAACAGGGACGAATACTTTCACAACATTGTAGGTTCACACACATCTCACAAGAAAGTGCTTTCCTTATTTTGTTTGTTTTAACACGCTAGAATAAAGTGATACTCTAGTTGTTGAGTTTCCATTTTTGAGGAGTCAAGAACATTTCAGGTGTTTTGGGTTAGAGTTAGGTCAGTTGGAACAAGGGTAAAAATATCTGATTGCTAACCTGTCAGTGAGTACGGTTGTATTTTCATCTCCTAGTAGAAGAGTGTTTTATAAATGTTTTAAAGTAAACAGAAAGACCCAGCTGAATTAGGGTGCGCTCCAGGTTGATGAGGGATGACTCATCAACCTTGGCAAACTGGGCTCCCTCATACCTGAGCTTCATACCCAACACATCATCATTCACACGCCCACAGCAGATGGTCTTAATGTGCCGCTGCAGTTGTCATCATGGCGCCACCTCCTGTTGTCCTTTGTTTCAGAGGAAGGTTGTATCGCTCTTGATGCTCGCTTTCTCCTTGGATTCTGTTTGACTTTTCTTTTTTTTTTTTATGTTTCCTCCACACACAGGGCTACACACACCATGATGCTTACAACCTCACCACCTCGAGCTTTCACAGTAAGCTTCCTCTCTCCGATATCTCACTACCTGAGTGTACCTGCTCATATTTTTGTTAATTTGTCCCAAAATTTCCCCGGTAGACTTAGAGTATAAAACAGAGATCGGCGCTTCGTCCTGCATGCTCACTCCTACCGCCTCCCCGAGGGACTCCAGCCTCCCCGAAGAACGAGGCGCCAACGGCAGCAGTGGAGGGTGAGTAAACAGCCGGTATCTTACGTCCTGGATTCTGGACAGAACTACAAAAATAATTTTCCTGCTTCTGCATCAACAATCAAACTTTTTGGATCAAAACTTCATTTCATCCACGCATAAAACGAGTTTTTCTAGGTCTTGCTGAGAGATTAGTTTGTTAATCATGGAGATGTTCTTCAGGTGATAGAAGGCCGACTTTGTAACGGTCTTTATGTGTCACTGAATGTTCAGGTCAGAGTCCATCACTACACCCGGGTTTCGGCCCGGATCGCTGGTTTCTAGTTGTAATAAGATACATGCTGGCTCGAGGTTCTTCCTCTTTGGGTCCAAAGATAATATCTTGACTTTCTTTTCTGTTTCTGATCAAGTTGTGGCACATCCACACGTTGATTTGTTCAGCACTCAAATGGGTTCATAGTTACCTGGTGACATTGTAATGTAGAGCTGTGTGTCCTCTTTCTGATCATGGTACCTTAATTTATGACATGTTGTAATCTGAATAAGTGGGAGCATTAAATAAGAAGGGTCCCAGGATGGAACCCAAGAGGGGCCCCATATGTGATTTTTGTCCTGAGAAGTTACCGACTGACACAAAAAAGTCCCTGTTTAGGTAAGATTTGAACCAGTCAAGTACTGGACCAGAAAGTCCAGTCCATCTCTCTCCGATTAGAATGTCAGTGTTGAACGCCGAACAGAACCAGCACTGTGGTTCTTTCACAGTATGTTTTTATGCAGATTGAACAGTTTGACAAGGGCAGTCTCCATATTGTTCCCTTCTCCTGACTTATACCTTTGTACAATGAAATCCTTTTAAAACTTAACCGTGGCTTTAGCTAAAATAGTCAAACAAGCAAATATCAGAACGTTGCTACTGTGATGGCTGAACTTTACATGGTTCGCTATATTCACTGAAACTGATGGCAGACTGAAGGAAGACTGACTGCTGAAAATAAATCTGAAGTTGCTTCAACAAAGTGTTAGCTTAAAGGTGTGACCACTGGGTTATCTGACATTTTCCATACCCCGCTCCCACCCAACATATTTAGTAGTTTTTCAACTGAATTGTGAACAGTATGTCCCACATTAGCCATGAAAATCTCCTTTTGATGTCGCTTTTAATCCCACTTTTAAAATCCCCTGTAGCTGTGCTTCATGATTTTTCTCTACCCAGTGAGTTTTGTAAAAGTCCAACTTGATTTTTCTGTTTGTTTTGTTTGTTTTTACCCAAAGGCACATGAAGTTCGGCAGCACCAGAGTAAGTCCGGTGGACTGGACCGTGTCTGACGTGGTCAGTTATTTCACAGCCGTGGGTTTCCCCGAGCAGGCGGCAGCCTTTGGGACACAGGTGAGGCTGTTTGGTTCCTGTTTCTGCCTCTAGTGGGCGCCAGAGACTGCGTCTGTTGAATTGTTGCAAACTCCACGGGCCTGCTACACTCACTGCTTTGCTCTGTTCCACAGGAAATCGACGGGAAGTCTCTCCTCCTCATGCAACGCAACGACGTTTTGACCGGCCTGTCGATCAAACTCGGACCTGCCCTCAAGATCTACGAGCGTCACATCAAGGTTCTGCAGCAAACACACTTTGAGGACAATGACTGCTACGAAGATGCAAAAAATACACTCAGACTGTTATGTTAATATCTAAATATAGCTCAAGTAGTCACAAAAAAAAGCATGTCTTTATACAAGGTAATATAAGTTTTGAGAAAAGCATCAAGCAAACACGGCTCAGCTTTTGTTTAGTCTGTGTAGGAATTTCGCAGGATTTTCTAGGAGGATTTTTCTACTGAATGAAGCACAAATGATGGCCCAAAAAAAGTAGAATATGAGAACATTTTCATACGAATAGATCAAACACAAAAAATCATTTTATTTTATTTTTTTAAAATTGCAGCACTTTTTTTTAAATTAATCTGTGTAAGATAGTTTGTGTTTTTGTGCTGTGTCTTTAGCGCATCGCCTCAGAATTCATGCTACGTTTAAATTTTAGGTCTGTGGTAGGACAGCTTCATGCTTCTAGGTTTGATTCTTCTTCATATGGAAGAAACGTAGTGGAAAAAAATAGCAGCTTAGATAGAAGCAGATTTTATTTATACACCCTGAAGCTGGACTGAAACATTACGGTTACGTAACTTGTGTTTATGTCGACCCAGAACTCATCAACCCAACCAGCCGGTGTTTTCTCTCAGCTTTTTTAAAGGTTATTATTTGAGGATGGATGTTCTTCATCTGTAGCCTAAAGCGTCACACGAACAGCTGGCAATTAAAGGTCCATAATGTGTTCAGATAGAATTTGCTCTGGTCGATTTTGGATTCTGACGTCAGGAATCGTATTTGCAAATTTACTCTTTTGCCAAAAGCCTTGGTATAACTTTGATATACGATTGGGATCTAAATTAAGTTTCTATATGCAAAAAAGGAGAAAAAAACTGCTTCAAATTTGTTGTTTTTCTGTTTTTGCTGTTTTATCGGGGCTGCACAGCTCACCGAAAAAACACATTAGACATTTTAAAACTAAACGACAAAAAAATTAAATGTAGCTCCATAGCAGCACTGCAGGAACTAAAGCTTGATTTCCAAGTGTAAAAGTTGTTGCTTATTCCAAAACAGATTGAACTGATTTTGTAAACAAATCACCAGAACTGAATGATTTCCATGTTGTCATGTTCCTGTCCTCGAATGTCTGTGTTCTGCATGTTTTAAATGCTAACCTGGCTAAACATTTGATTTAAACAAATGAGTCTTTATTAAGCCTTTGCAGAACTGGATGTAGAGGTAATTAAACCGCATTTCCCCGAGAACTGGATTTGGACTTGTCTAAAGGATCAAGAGCAATAACACAAAGTCTCTGGAGCAGCAAACCGATCTAGAAAAATCAATTTTCAGGGACTCAGCTAATATTTTGTGTTTGTCTAATTTTTTGACTTTACATGCATGCAAAACGCTTCATGTAGCAAAGAAACCGGCGGTCCCAGAGTAGCTAAACGAACTGAAGTCTGCTCATGTTCAGCACAATCCTTCGTCTTCATCGGTCGGTTCTTGAAAGCGTCACAAAGGAAGATTTTTGCATTTGTATGAGTTGCACGTCCAACACATATTTATTTAGTTGTTTTTGTTTATTTTGGCTAAAAATAAACAAAAACAAATTACGTTACAGTATGTAAGTGTGAGCTTCTTTTGGCCTAACTGGACTCTTTAGAGAACAGCGATCAATTTACATGTACCATGAAAGTGCACCAAAACCAGCAGAATACTGTACACATATTTGCATTGTAAAATCCTCATTGAACAGTAGAATGTCAGTGAGGCAATCAAATATTAAAATGCGTTTTTACATTCTTGGTGACGTCATGTGAGCAGATAACGCGTTTCCTCAGCAACCATTCTAAGTTTTCTTAGAAAACTTTCTTGCGTTATTTGTCTTTTTTTTTTGGTTTGCTTTGGCAATAATTTCTCCTGAGACGTGTTCCTGTTTGTGCATTTGAACTTTCTCTACCTCTTGCTTTATTCGTCGATGTTGTTGTGTTTCGTTATCAAAATGTTTTCTGTCGCTTCACTTTTTTTGATGAGAGGAACCCGTTTGGAGAGAACAGTTGCGTTTCAGACTGTAGAAAATGGTTGATTTTCCTGTCATGTGTTACTTGTTGCAGAACAATTTTAGTAAATAAAAGCAAAATAATTAAAAAAATTAAAGCAAAACATATGCTGCTGTGTAAAGGTTGTGTTCCCGGTGCCTTGAAGATTTGTTCACACATCATTTTCACATTTCGCCACAATATGACTGCAAACCTCAGCGCATGCTTTTGGGATTTTATGTGACTGAAAACAACACAAAGGAGAGTAAATCTGCAGTGGAAGAAATATCAGACCTGGTTTTCACTGATCAGTTTTCTCTGCATTTATATTCACTCCCCCAATCTAAGTAAACCCATCAACTCCAACCATCCTCCCTGTCTCTGGATGCTGCACTCAGGTCGATGGTTCTGTGATTTCAACTGGCCAGAGGTCAGCTACACCCTGGACAGGTCGCCACTCCATCGCAATAAATCAGAAACATGATTTATTGTTATTTTTTTTGCTGTTGCTGGCGGTTAGCCCTTAGGCTGAATGTCAAATTTGTGGTCTCTTATCATCGCCTTCTTGAAACAAACTAAAGAAATGACCTTTAGTGACTTTCTTTCAGCTATGGATTCTTTTTGCCACTCTTCTATAAAGATCATGAAGAACAGCTGCAAATCGATTCTCCCACCTGCTTCTCTGTCAATGTAATTGAGCGGCCATTTTGTACATTTATATAGTAATTAAACGACACACCGGCTAGCTCTGTCTATTAGCTAGGTGGTATCAAAGGGCTGAATTGCTGCTGCATAAAATCCCAGCCGGATTTGCAACGTGACAAAGTATGAGAATTTTCAGTGAACACGGCCGGATTTAGAAGGAACCCTGGGCTGTAGTCACTTTTAGAGCCCAATTCTCATGCAGATTGTGAAATATCATTGGGTAGATTTACACATTTGCAGGTACGACCTGATGGAGGGTCGGTTTAAAACGTGACGGACGGCTCCCCTCATCTGGTCCCCAAAAAGATGATCATTTTCAGACATCTGAGTGTAGTTTAAATGAATAAAAGTCAAACAGCATTTCAATAAAATATACATGAGCCCATGATTTTATATTAGCAGACACAGTATACACAAAAACCTTTTTTATTCTTTGTTTTGACTCCCTGCATCCCTCCCCCCACCCTGGGCTACTGCCCCTAAGCCCCTTTCCAAACCCTGACCCAGGCGATGAATACCCAACACAAGCACTCGGTGACAGTTCAGAACAGCTGGGACACAACAGCAGCTCGCGTTTCAACTACAACAAAAATAAATAAATTAAAAAAGACGAGACAAAGTACAGTTTCTATTTGGAGGAGAAAAGGAAATCTGTATGCAGAATTTATTTGGGGACATGAATATTCAGCAGCTGCTGCGAGCAGGTTTTACAGTTTTGCAGGCGGCAGGAGGAAACCTCACAGTGTCTGCGCTCCGCGCTTTGGGACGCTCTCCAAGGTAAAGTGCCTGGGATCCCTGCGTGTGTGCAGTGGCGCTCATGTTGGGGTTATAACGGGAGACGCAGACGGACGTGTTTGTGTCACACGGGCAGAGTGCGGCTCCTGCAAACATGAAGATAGAAGACAAGTAAGGGGAAATAAAAAATAAAATAAAGCAAAAGGCCGGGAGTCTCAGCTGGGAACCTTTTTGGCCCGTGAAGAACAAAAGCAGCTCACCAAAGACTACAAAGATCAGACATAAAGCTCGAAGCTTTGAAACATAAGGGACCCACTGTTGAATATTCTGCAGCGTAAAATTGAGCTTATCTGAATCTCCAAGACGAAGGAGAGAAGACATGCCAGGCCCGGGAGGAGCAGAGTGAGTAAACAGCTGCATTATTCTAAACATATCAAAACAAAACAAACAAACAAAAAAAATCCGGTTAAAGGACTTAGCCATTTACAAAAGAGATCAAATGTTCCATCATAAGCTCAAAACCTTTGATGAATTTAGATATTTTTTTATGTCTATCAAGGCTTTGCGGAGAGCCAGAAAGTTTCTAAATACAGCTCAGAGTCACATGAAGAAATTAGATCTTTGAGTGTTGGAGCATGTGGTGCTGCATGTGAGCGTGTCAATGCGTCTCCTGTCTGGAAGGCCGAGGGGAGAGGATTTCTCCACCGCCATCCTGAAGGAGAAACACAGACCGAACCGGCTGGTTGTGGACGAAGCGCTCAACGAGGACAGCAGCATCGTCAGCCTGTCGCAGGTGAGTTTCTGTGTGAATCCCGACAACAGCAGCAGATTCACGGAGGTTTTGTGTTTTGCTCTCAGACCTGTGCGTCTTTACGCTAGAATAAGACGGAGGAGCTGCAGCTCTTCCGCGGGGACACCGTGGTGCTGAGAGGACGGAAGCGACGGCAAACCGTGTGCATCGTCCTGACGGATGACACCTGCGGGCACGAGAAGATTCGGATGAACAGGGTGACGCGCAACAACCTGCGGGTTCGCCTCGGTGATGTCATCAGGTGTAGATCTATGTGGAGGGCACACACCCACACACCCCCACACCCACTTTGAATTTGACCTTTTTACCAACAAGATTTTCCATTTTGTGGGAAACTTTAAGTTAAACAAACTCTCATTCTCTCAATTTGTGAGCCAGTCTGGCTCAATGTTTTTTTTACGACATTGCTCAATGTTGCCTTGGAAGCTGCGCAAAAAAATGAAATACATTTTTTTTAAAATGGGTATGCGACAGATAGGGGCGCTATGCTAGACGGGCGCCAAAACAGTGTAAAAGTTAAATCTAGTCGCATTTTCCTGTATCTAGCAGCTGTTTGTGTGTGTAGACGGTGTGATCTATAACAGAGACACACCTCATGAGTCCTTTTGCCATTCAAAGAGTACAAAGAGATTGTAAAGGTTCTACCTTAGTGTAAACAAATAAAACTTCTTATTACTGTCAATAGTTGAAGGTTGAAAAGAACTTTAGTACTGAGACTATTAGAATGCCTAGTGACCAGTTGTTGATATTTTTGGTTCTGAAAAAATATTCCAGACTTGCAAAGAGAGAGCTTAGGGGGAAAAAGGTGAATCGGTTTATTATTTGGCTACTATTTGGATAACATGCCATAGCATGACATGGCTTCTGATTGGTTGTTCATGACAAAACCTCCTCATTTCATCAGGAGTGAATAACTACTAGTTGAAATAATACATTTGAGTCTTGATTTCATTTATTACTAATTTATTACTAATAAATTAAATCAATTGAAATTTCATTTCAATTGAAATGTTAATTGTTTTTGATGGTTTCTAAAAAAAAATGGGATTCTGTGAAATGCGTAAAAATTGTTATGCAATTAATGTATATATACCTCAGACCAATTTATTAGTTTTGTAATTTTTTTTAGATTATTACACAGATGAGAACAAAGCATTCAAGTTGGTGTTTTGGTGACCATCTCTGTTGTCCTTTCCCACAACAATTCATTTATGGAAATGAATATACAGTGGACTCCAGGTATTCATAAAGGTCAGGGGCCACAATTGTCAGCATACAGATGAAATCCACTAAACCTTCAGAACCCTCTAAAAACATCTGCAATGGTCTAATTTAATAGCACAAATACCAAATATAAATTCATCTGCAATAAGACGAAAAGTGGAAACTGTCAACCACTGACTGGCTGAACTTTGGGAGTTCAGTGTCAAAGTAACAGCATGTGAAGTAGCACTGCATCTGAGTATTTCAGCTTCCCAAGCCGCATTTTCTTTCAAATATTTTATATATGCTCTACAAAAAAAAATCAGCAAATATGCAAATTTTCTGTGAATGATTTGGAGTTACAGACAGGTGAAACAAATTCAATTTGAACTCAAATTCCAAAATACTTTGTTGATCCCTAAAGGAAATTTCCAGGAGTCTGCTGTCGCCTAACATAATGGTAGATATAGATGAAAAAGGTTACCATGCGCGATAAAAGTTCATGTTTTTGACATGCCAGCATCCATGCCTGCCCTGACATCAAGTATGGGAAAAAGATCCACCTCCTCCCCATTGACGACACCATTGAGGGCCTGACGGGGAACCTCTTTGAAGTTTTCCTCAAGCCGTACTTTCTGGAGGCGTACCGGCCGGTACACAAAGGTTGGAAAACAGGATCGTACAAAAACAAAAGCTGGCTCCTCGAGTCACAGAAACGTCATCTTCTGAGTGTTTCTGACAGCACTGTGATGTCTTCAGGCGACATTTTCCTGGTGAGGGGAAGCATGAGAGCTGTAGAGTTCAAGGTGGTGGAGACGGACCCGAGCCCTCACTGCATCGTTGCCCCAGACACTGTCATCTACTGCGAAGGAGAGCCCATAAAAAGAGAGGTCTGTATGAAGGCGTTGCATTCAGGGAGCATGTGATGATGGGAAAGGAAAACGTTCTGCCTCCTGACGGACCGTAGTCAGGAGGCAGAACGTGTTTTCTGTTCTGTTGCTGTGGAGAAAATGGGTTTCCCTGCTTTCCGTGGCAGGATGAAGAGGAGAATCTGAACGATGTCGGGTATGACGATATCGGAGGCTGTCGGAAACAACTCGCTCAGATCAAAGAAATGGTGGAGCTTCCTCTCCGGCACCCAGGGCTCTTCAAGGCGATCGGAGTTAAGGTGTTGCGCTCTTAAACTTGTCGTTCCGATCCAAACAAAAAGCCGCTGTCTTCAAATCATGTCAGTCACTTCTTTAACTTGTTGTCTGTCATCCTTCTCAGCCACCCAGAGGTATCCTGCTTTATGGCCCTGCAGGTACAGGGAAGACCCTTGTGGCCCGAGCTGTGGCCAATGAAACTGGCGCCTTCTTCTTTCTGATCAACGGTGAGTCGTTTTCCTTCATTTGATTGTATTACACTGCAAAAGGTTGGAAAAACTTCGCCTTACAAGTAGGGGTGGGACAATATGGACTTAAAGTTTTATCAAGAAAATTTGTGATGGTATTGTAACAATAAACATGAACTATTTATTAGTTTAATTTTAGATAACTACTGGTGTGACTGCATAACATAGCAATCGTGACTCCACAACCGCAAATACTGCTCTTGATAAACATACCCACTACGCTTCACTGTGACCCCAGTCACATAAAGAAATTTATTGATATTTATTGATACTTTCATTGAACAAAATGGAAAAGAAATAGTAAAATTATCAATCCCAATAACAATACAGACAGTTTGGAGGGTTTTAAAGACTATTCATTGGAGTTTATCGTAACAACGATAAATTCAAATTGTTATCATGTCAGGAAATTTATCACAATAAGTGATAAACGATACAATAAATGCCCATCCGTACTAACAAGTTTTTTCTTTCTTTTTTTCTTTCTCACTTACTTGCTTCCTGCTTATTCTATCACAAGGTCCTGAGATTATGAGTAAGTTGGCAGGGGAGTCTGAAAGCAACCTAAGAAAGGCGTTTGAGGAGGCAGAGAGCAACGCTCCGGCCATCATCTTCATCGACGAGCTGGACGCCATCGCTCCCAAGAGAGAGAAGGTTAGCACGTCCAGGTATTTCATCAGAAACCGACACGCCCGTGCCCGTCTTTACCATCCTCTGCCATGTGTTGTGTGACGGTGCGCACGCAGACTCACGGCGAGGTGGAGAGGCGCATCGTGTCCCAGCTCCTGACCCTGATGGATGGGCTGAAGCAAAGGGCTCACGTGGTTGTGATGGCGGCGACGAACCGGCCGAACAGCATCGACTCCGCTCTGAGACGCTTCGGTCAGGACGGAGACGCGCACGCGTGACGCACGTGTCGCTGAAACACACACTGACATTCAGATGCATTCACGGAAACCCCGATTCTCTCCAGGCAGGTTTGATCGAGAGATCGACATTGGGATCCCAGACTCCACCGGCAGGCTGGAGATTCTGCAGATCCACACCAAGAATATGAAGCTGGCAGACGATGTCAACCTGGAAAAGGTGAGCTGCTCCTGCAAAAGAACAAAAAAAAATCACAATAATTTCAGTAAAAATCTAACATTTCATGTTGAAATCAAGAGTGCGTTAGCTAATAAGTCACAGAGTCTTGGTTTTTAAACCATTTCGTTGCATCACAACTAAAAGCTTCAGTATATGTTATTTATGATTTTACGACAGAGATCAACAAAAAACAGAACATAACTGAGTAGTGGAATAAAATGATTCATGATTAAAAGTAAAAAATTTAAATGATTTTATAATTTCTATGTCTCCTCCACTGTGTTTTTATGTGCAAGCAGCATTGACTCCTTCAGGCAGATTTCATAAGCATTTTGTAATAACGTGTTTATACTTCAGTTTGTTCCACAATTTTATCCTCAAATCTCTTGCAAAATAAAATAAGCTCCTTCCCAGAAAATAGCAGTGAGACTACATGCAAATGATGCATTACTTAATAATCTTGAGGCCTAAAATTTTTAAATTAATTTTTAACTCTTACTCTTGCAAGTTCAAAAAGAAGCCGACGGGATGTAGACAGAAATGATTGAGGCAGTCAGAAAAACTCTGCACTTAAAAGTTTGTGAAACTTGCCGAGATGTTTATAGATGTGAATAAGAAACAGTCCTGCTCACTCCACATCGGTTGTTAGCCGGTAGAACCTTCTGCCGTTACTCTGACTTTCTACATGCGTGTTCTAATTTGATGTCAGATTGCCATGGAAACACACGGACACGTGGGCGCCGACCTCGCCGCTCTGTGCTCAGAAGCTGCTCTGCAAGCAATCCGCAAGAAGATGACGCTCATCGATCTGGAAGACGAAACTATCGACGCCGACCTGCTCAACTCTCTGGCCGTCACCATGGACGACTTTCAGGTTAACAAGCTACATTCACTCAGGCTGTGTTTTCACATGCAAAGCCAAACCCATGAATCCCCAATTTTGCTACCCGTGAGACAAGAATTATTTTTTTCTTTTAAAATTTTCTTAAAACTGCAGTGTGTAACTTTTATATAATTTTTTTTTGTTGACATATTTGTTAAAACTGTCACTATGTCATGACAGCATAACATTAGAAAGATAATCTATGAGCTTCTCTGCCTTAGCAGTGCTAACTACAGAAATACACCGCTCAGTCAGAAACGACCAATCAAAGGCAGGAGGAGAGTCTTAGAGCTGTTAATCATCCTCACGCATGAGATGCTCACACCCTCACCCTTGCTCTCTGGTACTCTGAAGCACAGCCTGCTGTGAATGCTCAGGCTAGTTGGCATGGCCACCGATGACGAACAGTAAATTGTTTCTTGGTTGTTAGCTCATTGAGCAACGTGTACAGGAACATGATTGGCAGCTCCTCCTGGCACTGAGTGGTTGGAGGAGCTCAATCTTTTCATAGATTATCTATCTCACGTCATGCTGTCAGGACATAGTGACAGTTTAAATAAATATGTAAAAAGCATATTTATATTTTTTGTGAGAGTGACAAACACAACATTTCTTCGGCCCTCCTGAGTTCTTTTATTTAGTACTATATGCCATTTTAAGCTATTTTTCACCTAGTAACTGAACATTTCATATAATTGCCTACATGTTCAGCAACTCAAATGACCAATGAAAAAATTTAAATTTTGTATGTTTAGACATTTGTAATCATTTCTCTAAGTGAATCCATGAATAACACTAAGTTCTGTGGTCAGGTATAAAAACTGGTAAAAAGCTTTGATAGACCTCAGTAAAAATATGAAATAATAATATGGAGTAATTTAGAAGATCACAGGAAAGTAAAACTTCTTGTAAGCAAAATATGAAGACATGTAAAGACAATTTAGCCTAATGCTGTGTATAAGAATACTTCTGAACTGTATTGTTTTTAGTGGGCCCTGAGTCAAAGCAACCCATCAGCTCTGAGGGAGACCGTGGCAGAGGTCCCTCAGGTCAACTGGGAGGACATCGGTGGTCTGGACGAGGTCAAACAAGAACTCCAAGAGCTTGTTCAGGTGGAGGAAACGCTCACAGCACACGCTGCACTGCAGCTACAGTCGAAGCTCCCTTAGACGACCCACACATGTTCTTACCGATTCCCCCAGTATCCAGTGGAGTATCCTGACAAGTTCCTGAAGTTTGGGATGACGCCGTCCCGTGGGGTGCTGTTCTACGGTCCGCCGGGCTGTGGAAAAACGCTCCTGGCAAAGGCCATCGCCAACGAGTGCCAGGCGAACTTTGTGTCCATCAAAGGGCCTGAGATGCTCACCATGTGGTTTGGAGAGTCGGAGGCCAATGTCAGAGATGTGTTTGACAAGGTGGGGAGGTCTCTCATGGTGAAAATCGACTCTTGGAGCTTCTATCATCTGACCTTTTGGTAATTTTTTCCTCCGCGCCTCAGGCCAGGCAGGCAGCCCCCTGCATCTTGTTTTTTGACGAGTTGGACTCCATCGCCAAATCCCGAGGAGGCGGGGCAGGAGACGCCGGCGGAGCCGCGGACAGAGTCATCAACCAGATCCTCACCGAGATGGACGGCATGTCGGACAAGAAGAACGTCTTCATCATCGGCGCCACAAACAGGTGCCGCCTCTCTGCATGTCTGCTGTGAATAATGGGTGAAGAGATGTAAGTCCATGCTGAGCTCCGCTGCTCCCATCAAACCAGACCTGACATCATAGACCCGGCCATCCTGCGGCCGGGCCGTTTGGACCAGCTCATCTACATCCCGCTTCCAGACAAACCTTCTCGCACAGCAATTCTGAAAGCCAACCTGCGCAAATCACCAGTTGCACGGGTAAGACCTGCAAAAACACATTTCTCAGTTGATCCGTCTGGCATGTAGCTGTACGTGATGGACCAAAAGAGGTAAGTTATGAATTAAAATGTTAAATAATTTCTGTTAATGCACTGGTTCCCAAAGATTTTCTGGGCCCCCCTATGGATTACAATAAAATCCATAAAGAATTATGGATTTCTTTTTTATGGATTTCCCAAAAAAGAAAAAAAAAAAATCAACTATGCACACACATTGTTCAACCAGACTTAAACCTATAAACACATTTTGTTTTCAAACTCCCCTGAAGTTTATTTCACACTTCAAGTTGCAACAAAACACACTATAAAAACCATCTGTACAGTGAAACACTTTTGTGTCACTGTTTTTTTGTTTTGTTCTTTTTTTCATTCATCCCCCCCCTTTGCAATGGCACTGCGACCCCCTAGGTGGCGTGCCCCACACTTTGGGAATCACTGGATTAATGGATGCAACAAGGTCAATTTTAACTCCCTCCCTTATCATGTTCAATCTTAAATTAGACCTTTGTCATAGGAAAAATCTGTTCATCTCGTGTATTTTAGGGATTTTTATTTGCAAAACCAACATAAAACAATGCATAATTGGACAATGTTCTTAAAAACTATCTACAAATAATGATTTGAAATGTGTGAAAGGCAGCTGCGAGACATTTGCAGCAAGCCACACAAAGAGACATAGCAAACATGTGGGGGAGGGTAATCTGATCAGATTAGAACAAAATGTAATCTTTTGGCTTACAGGCTGAACATTGTGTTGGGTTGAAAACCAACACTGCAAAACACAAATGGGTGGAGATAAATACATGGAAACAATGGATGGAGCGCCAAAAGACCACTGCTTCTCTCTGAAGTATTGACTCATGCTGTCTGAATACTAATGTTGGTTTTTCATACAATCCTCTTTAAATACAATAAACATTGTGGCTACATTCAAGTTCATTTCTGCAACAAGGCAGTTCAAATCGCTTTACATCTGAAAAACTGAATACTGTGACCAATTATGAAACAAGAAATAAACATTATATTTTGTCAAATGCCATCAAAATCATCAAGCAGATATGCATGAAGTATATTGATCAATGTCCCAGTTATCATTGATCAAAGGCAATTTTGAACAGGAGGGTTTTTAGCCCTGATTTAAAGGAACTCAGTCATTGGCTGTTGCTCCAGATTTGTGGTGTAAAGAAACCAGAATGGGACAAATGTGAAAAAGTCCAAGGGGTGTGGTTGTAATATCCTGACCCATATTGCCACGATGAAAAACATTAACATTTACTTGCTGATTGCTACAGAGTAAAAACCCAAGAAAAGTAGCATTTTGATAACTGTTTCTTTTCTCTGCTGCTTCGTTTTGGGTGGGGTTCGTTACCTGTAGGACGTGGATCTGGAGTTCCTCTCTGGGATCACCGAGGGTTTCTCCGGAGCCGACCTGACGGAGATCTGCCAGCGCGCTTGTAAGCTGGCCATCCGGGAGGCCATCGAAGCCGAGATCAAGGCTGAGCGTCAGAGGCAGAGCAGACCAGGAATCCCCATGGTCAGTTGTCACTGTCATTTGCCCTCTACGTTTCACTGAACTAAACTCACTCATTTAGTGTCTTAGACTTTCTTGTCACTTGAAAGGAAAAGTCACATCTCAAACCAGTTTTGGGCTTTGTGTTTGGTGCTGTCCCGGGACGACTTTCAGCTTTTCTGGGCTGAACATCTGACTAGCTGGCCCGTGTTTATCTTTTCACAGGACGAGGACTTCGACCCGGTCCCAGAGATCAGAAAGGACCACTTTGAAGAGGCCATGCGCTTCGCTCGTCGCTCCGTCAGCGACAACGACATCCGCAAATACGAGATGTTTGCTCAGACTCTGCAGCAGAGCCGAGGTTTCGGGAACTTCAGGTGCGACACACGGGTTGCAGAAAAGCAGCTACAGATCACCGGACTGTTTTCATTTTGCTCCAGAGTTCTTATGTTAGATGTTTCCTCCAGGTTTCCGTCTGCTGCGGGAACCCGGTCCGGAGGTCAGGGGTCGGGGCCAGGTTCTGGATCGGAGAGGCCGAGTCTGTACAGAGAGGAAGGGGATGACGACCTCTACCAGTGATGATGATGATGGTTTGATACTAGAAGAGAAGCAAGAGGTCAAATGAAAAGTGTTTGTCTAAATCTCTCTGTGACTGACAGAAACTATAACATTTTTACAATAAAATGTAAAAGTATAAAGATCCAGTGACTGTTTTGAGTAATGATATATAAATGTTGATTTGTTTTTTGTTTCATTTGCATTAAATTACTTATTAACTGTTTAGGAAGTTATGAAGAGAAGATAAACTGGCCTCTTGTTCAGTCATCCAGGCTTTTGCATTAATATTAATTTTTCATGTCATGTCAGAAGTCGAGACATTTTGAAAAAAATACTTTGTGCTGAAATAATAAAGATAAATATGATGGCCTACCTCCAAACAGATGGTAATTTCTCTGCTTTTAGTACATTAGTGATATTTGTTCACATTAGACATATTCATTATCCTTTAAAATGTGTTTCAATGATCTTAGTGATTTAACACAAAACTTAAAACCAAAGATTTGATTTTATGTGTCCAGAGATTATTATAAAAATATTTTAAGTAAGTGAAAGAGAGACCGAGTCACCAATAGACCCATCATACTTCATAAAACAAACTGGACCATCTCTTTACCTTGTTTAATGTCACTATTTGTTTTAAATGCTTCTGTTTTTGAATTGATTGATATTTAATTTAAACATTTCTCAAACACAAAAAAACTTTCTTTCACTGCGGCCTCAAATAAAAACTCAGAGCATGATTAATCCACTTGTGTTTGACAGTCTTCTCATAGACATCTTCAAGCCAAAGAGAGTGAAAGATAAGCATAAAACATAGATAAAATGAAGCTCTTTCTTGTGGTTTTCAGAGCAGACTGGTCATTTTAAAACCTGCTTTTCCAACACAAAAAGAGCCTTTTGGAGCCAAATCTCTCCGAAGCAGAAACGTGCTGTCGTCTGTTGTGTATCAATGATGTCATGTTATCTGAAATCCCACAGAAAACATATTACTAACTTTCAGCTGCCAAGACTTAAAACCACTTTATAAACATCTCCCATTTTATTATTTTACATGCTTCTGATTATATGTCCACACATGTATTCACGGTGAATCATAAACAAAGTTTTCCCAATAAAAAACAGTCGAAGGTCCATAAATAATATCTCGTTGGTGTCTAACAGTGATCTGTTGTTTGACCTTCCTGCCTGCAGGTGGCGGTAGAGTTGTTTTTTTTGTGACGTTAAGTTCTGAAGCAAAGCGGAAGTGGATGTAGGGGGCTTGTGGAGGTGACCGAATGGCAGATTGCAGACTATTCCTGTAAACATTTCATTTTTTTAGTGAATAACGGCAGTGTGTGATAGATTAATTTGAGCCTAATTCACCGTTGCCATGGGCGCTCACCTGGCCAGGCGGTATATCACCGAAAGGGACACCGAGCCGGACCCTACCGAGAAGTTCGAGTTTGACCCGAAGATCGGCTTCGAAGAGAGGAAAGAGAGAGGTCAGTGTGCAGCGACTGGACCGGGTTTTATTTGAGCCGCGGCTGTTAAGCAGGTGTTTTCAGGCTAAAGTTAGCTCGGGGGTTTAGCTCTTGCTAATGTAGCCTTGGAGACACAAGCTGGCCTGTTGACTAGCTAATGTTAGCATAGTGAAAGCCACAAAACGGTTTACCTTCTGCTGGGAAAGATTTACAGCATATTGTAATGAACCAGAATGCATCTGGACTCCAGGGTTCAAAGCATAGAGATAATGTGTTAGTGAATATCTATAACAGTGCTGAGTGGAGTAGAGTACAACTGGGGGTTAAATTCAAACTTAGAAACTGAGAATTGATCATAAACAATTACAAAACGATTCCTCTTAATTTACAGTTGCAACTTGTGCTCAAATAAAGGCTAAACAATCAAAGAGAGAACCAATTAGCTATTAAGATGCAAAACTGATCAATAAAAATAATTATGGATGTTTTTACTCATAACAAAATCACTAATGTTTTATAAAACATTCATAAAGCATGTATCCAACTTTTCCAGTGGATACATGGGCTGATTGATCAATACACCGCTAAATAAAGACATGTGTTGACAGGGGCGCCTATAGGGGGGAAAGTTATGACAATTCTAAGGGCCCCCCCCACAATTTATTTAGTTTTTGTTCATAGAAATTTAAAAAAAAAATTGGGGCCCTGTCAGTTACAAAATTAATCATATTGTGTTTTTGAAGATTGTTTTTAGCAGTAAGAATCAAATGATAACTCTCCCAGACCAAAAAAAAAAACAAAAAACACATCCATATTTGCCCTGAACCTACTGGATCTGCGTTAAGTGGTTCATTCCTGCTTGGAGCTTGATGGTGATGATGTTCAGCAGCAGACGGTGGAAAACAAGAGCGACTCTGGTTTTTACAATGCTGCTAAGACAAATAATATCAGGTTTTCAGAGAAATAGAGAGAGAAAAAGAGTGTCAATTTATAACCCAGTTTTTCTCTGAGAGGTGGGTAGACTGTGTCAGATTATCAACCATTCAGCATAGTTAGCTTAGCTACAGACTGTTTGCCTCAATTTCACTAACATTTAATGAATTAAGGAAAGAAATTATCAACATATTCATATTGAACTTGTACCTTTTACCACTTAACAACAGATGAGCCAGTCAGCAGCAGCTCTAGTCCCTCCTGACCCGTCCTCTCCTCAATGAAATTAAAGCTGCAGTATGTAACTTTTATAAAAATATTTTTGTTTTCACATATTTGTTAAAACTGCCATATTGTGACAGTATGGCATGAGAGATAATCTGTGAAACATCTATTTCCTCTGCCTTCTCCCAGTACTAGGAACAACCAGTCGGTGCGAGGAGTTTTAGTGCTGTCAATCACAATCTCTTATGGCTGCTCATCCCTATGCTGCAGCTAGCATAGCCTTTTGTGAATGCTCAGTCTAGTTAGCATAGCTACCAATGACAAGACTCCTGGCGGCGCCCGTGTGTTGATATATTGTTTACCTTTTTCCTCCTTGTATCACAACTACGTGAAAACACTTTTCAACAATTTTTCTTTGTTCCTTTGCAAACATGCATGAAGTTGTAAAATGAAATGTGCCCTAATAAATAACTACAGGCTACCGACAAAGTTATTTAATGAAGCCTGGGATGTGTTTATTGTAGTTTAACTTCAATTTCAGGTTCTTTATGTTGTGATAAAACGTTGTTCTGTGTTCCCCTGTCAGCAGAAAAAAACCTTGAAATGCTGACCAGTTTTTCATATTACTACAAATTCTTCTTGTACCATTTGTTTGTGTTTTACTAAATGTAATGAAACAACCTGCTGTGGTTTTGGGCTGAATCTCGACTAAAAACAAGTTGCTTTTTCAGCGATGATCGCAACCCAGGATCAGATGAACCTAGCGCAGCTGCCTTTGGGGCAGAGAGATTACTGCGCCCACCATCTGATAAAGCTCATGAAGTGCAAGAGGGACAACTGGCCCAACTTCCTGGCTTGTAAGCACGAGAGGCACGACTGGGACTACTGTGAACACCAGGAGTAAGTGTCCGCTGGTCACATTTTCCTTAATGCTTAAGGGAAAGCTGTGGTGCTGCTGGTTCACACACTTTGCATGCTGGAGTTTTAAATTTGAAAAGATCAACCGCGTCAGTGTGGTGTGCAGTAAATATATGTGCTTCCTGCCTGCAGTTACGTTATGCGTATGAAGGAGTACGAGAGGGAGAGAAGGCTCCGGCTGAGGAAGAAGAGGATTGAGGCCAAAGCAGAGGCAGAAGCTGCATGATGAGAAAATCCTCTGACTCTGCTCTCTTGTATATACACCTGCTGTTGTTCACATTAAACAATATTGATCAAGCTCTATATAACCCAAAGCCTTTTTTTTTTGTAACTGTGTGTGAATATCCAAAAAGTAAGAAGAAATTGAATCCAGCATGCAGGCGGTGGAATCCAGCATTGTATCCACCGCCTGCCATTTTTCCAGCATTATTCAGACATTAACCCAAAAACAAAATGTAAAACAAGACAAAGAAATAAAAGCTTGATTTGTTTGGTATTTTTTTAATAAATTACCTCAGACAACACTCAATTCTGTCAGTTTCAGATTTTAAGATTCTTAAGCAATTCAAGGTGAAAGTTCAAAGATGATTTCCAAGCCAGAAAATGCAGCGTGAGGCAATAAAAATGGAACTCTTGCATATTTTACAGCAATTTTTAGAAGAACGCAACTCAAACGTAAACCAGTCAGAACAGAACAGTTTGTCTGCAATACAAAAAATATATATAACAAACTAGTCGTTAACATTTTTACTCAACACAAGGAGAATTTAAAGCAGGAAGGGAAGCAAGAGATCAAGCTTTGAATCGATCAGTCTAAATCCAGTGTGAGGTTTAGAGAAAGGACGACGTCCTCGTAGTTGGTGAAGGATCTACAGGACAAAGGGCAGGATGGGCGAGCGGAGCGGAGGGTAATCGCGGAACTCCTTCAGGTAGCTGCGGTGCTTCCCTTTGGCCCAGACGGTCATCTGCATGAAACCCACCAGGGTGAAGAAGGCCACCGGCAGACACTGGGTCATCAGGGTGAAGCCGAGCCAGGAGCCCAGCTGCAGGAGGAACAAATGCCGTCACAGATAACACACACACACAACTCAGATCCGAACGGGAAGAAGTGAGTTCACATTCCCCATGCTGAGAGTAGGCCCTGCAAATCTACAGTAAACAATTCAAGCTTTTCCCTACTATGATATTTTTCTTAAGTAGCTATTAGATTTTCTTTTTTTTTTTTTTTAAGGCTGAACCTTAATTGTAATTTTGCAACATCTCTGGATGTGGTTAAGTTCCAAAACATGGAATGGGCTGCTGTTTGTTCATTGTTTTCCAGGCATGTTGTGCCTAAAAATTCACAAATTTGTACTGATATGTTCAATAAAATTTTCTATTTAAATTAAGCAATCTTTATATGATCAAAATAGGAAAATGCTTAAGAAGTAGAATGCTTATTTTGGTGACGCACAGGATTTGGGTCTCTGATGCAAAGAAGTAATGTAAGCAGCATGGAGTCCAAAAAACAGATATACATGTGATATCAGTAATCATCAGTTATTGGCATAACAACAATATTAATATTGGATATTGACATCGGCCCATATTGGTGCATCCCTAGTTTCCATGCCATATTTTGCTTGTGAACTTGTTGAAGAGTCTCGTGTCCAGTTTGTAACCCAGAAGTCAACATCCTGCTCCTCGAGTTCATTTACATTTAAATATTAGGAGAAAATATGTTTCTGCCATCAAGCTGGTGATAAATCTGGTAGAGAAATTACAAATACATCAGATTTATTTATTGGGGTAAAAAGTTTGCAAACTAGCAAACTTGCACCTGTTGGGGATGAGTCTGACCACTAGATGGCAGTGAATTGCTTGTAGGACTAATCAAGCAAAATGAATGGCTTAAATAAGCTTCCTTATTGTTGGGCAAGCTGCTACATGATCTATTGGTCAAAGAAGTGATGAATTCAGGCTTTTTGGATTCCTGAATAAGTGAGTTAATCTTCAAGATTTGGAAAAAGTTCAACTGCAGACATTTCATGACCGTGTAGGAACATTGTGACGCGGCTGACTCTGTGTTAGGATTCTGATCTAAACTCCTGTTATCATTCAGAAGGTGAATGAATGGAACCTTAAGTCTTTTATCCTTCTAAATGTTGCACCCAAGCTGTCATTTTAAACTGCAATATCATAATGACAACTGAGATTCAATACAAATATAATTCTACTAGGTTTTGCTTTGACTACACAGACTTGGAGCAGTTATCAAGCATTCAGATACATAAAGAAAAGTCGAGAACATGTTACTTCATAGGTGTAGTTGGGACAGGAGACGAGGAGGAAGATCCAGGTGAAGGGGTTCTTGGTTGGATAGGGAATCTTCCTGGTCTTTGATCCTGGATTTACATGAAAAGGAGAGGAAATTTGAAACTTGAAATCTCCTTACCAATCCAATTCTCTTAGTAAAATTAGATTAACTGAAGATTTTGCAAGCTTAGTAATTAAATATGTATTGGCCAGAGAGAAATCCAGCTCATGATTTTGAGTACTTCCATCAAAACGTTCATTAGTATATTTTTTAAATTGGTGCACTGTGCGAGTGACGGATGTGTTCACCTGGTGGGCGGAGGTTCCGGAGAGCGATGTGGATGGAGAAGTTCCCGATCTGACAGAACTGTGATCGAGAGCATTTATGGCGTTATAAATACATAGTGGTTATTTAAATGTCAAAGAAAATTAGGTAAGATGTTTAAAATCCAACTCAACAACCACCAAAGGTCAATATTTCCATGAACTTGAAAACTCTTAAATAAAAGTATCTCTGTCCACAGTAAAACATGCTCAACAAGTTTTCAAATATATAAAGCAGGAAGCTGACTATAGCGCAGGGCATTCTGGGTAAATACAACCAAAACAAATTTGTGAGTCTTGCGCTAGCAGGAAAAATGGCAAAGGACAAAAAAGAAATCTTACAATTAAAATCTGACACCATTCCATTTTTTGGGTACATTTCTTGAAGAAGGAAGTTGCGCTCATGTCTTCTTCTGAGGTTTTTGTGTTATTTTCTTCAGTGGTTTTTGGTGCAGCGCTACCACAGGCGAGGAGGTAAACAGGTTTTTCAAACGGTTTGGATCATTTGACATAAGTGAATGTTGCCACTTTGGTCCCCAGTTGAACAGAGTCTACTGGACTATCCAGTGTGTTAACACCCTAAGCTTCTATAACCACCAGTCGGTAAACCCCGTCTACCAGTCAGGTCCATCCTTGGAAACATAAATGATCTAATAACGTGCAGTTCAGCCAGAATGAAGCCGGAAGCTTGTTGATTGCTATGACAAGTGTGTGCTTGAAGTGCAACTTTTCAAGAAACATTTCCTTTAAAAAAATTACAGGAAGTGTTGGCATATTTGACCCTGTATTTTCAAGTCTATCTTGACGATAAACTTTAAAATACAATTCATGACAACTCTGAGTGAAAGTCCACTGCTGACAAAAACTGTATTGACTAGCATCAGAAGAGCTGCGATGAGGAAACCGATTCTTACCAGGAATATGATGAGTGCCAGTCTGATCTGCTGTTCTCCGTATACTGAAAAAGAAGATTTAACATAAGAAAAACCAAAACAGCCCCTTCATGTGTAGCTAAACCATGTGCCACAATGTTAATGAACACTCACTGGGTGGTGTATACAATGGATGGTTGATGTAATAAGCCATCCATGCAGCAAAGCCCCAGTAGTAGGTGCAATTCTGAAAGCGACAACGACACTCATTTTTTTTCCTTGTGTCAGAGAAGTTAACGTGTGACGAGATCAGACAGTTTCAGTGAATCCCACCTTGAAGATGTTCCGTAACGGCATCGTTCCGTGAGAGAAGCGGTGGACAAACAGGGTCTCCAGGAGTCTCTTAACGTAGTGGAAGGAGTGACACATACAGGCGAGACTGAAAGAAGGAGACGTGAGTCGATAACACCCATCACTCAAACCAGGACTCAGTAAGAGCAGTCCGTACTTGAACTATAACCTTGAGGCGCTGATGTTCTTCACTGCATGTAAAGAGATCAAACCCACTAAATCTCATTATGATTCACTGTGTTGTTGAATGTTAGGTTGCCTGGTAACAAGCACAGCCTTTCTTCAGTATCTGCCTGCCTCATCTTGTATGACAACCCTTTCAAATGATTGTCTTTTCATTTATTCCACATCGTATTTCAATAATATTCCCTCCTCATGCTTCTTGAAACCAAACTTTTCCTACTTCCATCTCCTGGCTGCAGCTGCATAAACTCAACCCCTTCACTGTTCTGCATCACATTCATACTGATCATTCCTGCAACAGCTGCTTTCTACAAGCTTTTTTTTTAACATATAAAACTCTACAAAATAAGTTTCTTCGTCCCCATAGCTCTCAGAAAGACATGAAATATGAAAAGGCTCCTCAAGTTTGAGACTTTAAATCCTTTCAGTTCACTGTTTGATTAAAATGTTGAAAATGAAACGCTAGCTTAAAATGGACCAATGCCAACAAATGGAAAAACAAATCTAAGCCTCGGTAGAAATATCCCCCAAGTGGCAGCAGAAGGTACTGCGTTCAGATATGTTTTGAAAGGCTAAATGAGAAATAAGGATTCTTCCTAATCCCATGAGGCATGGGGAAAACATACTGGACACTCACTGTACAACCCAGTGTTTACTGGTGGTGAAGTCATATTTGGGCGCGTAGATGAAGGGAACCCGGAAGTAGAACAGCAGATAGATGACCAGAGGGCCGGTGTATTCTGTCAGAAACACCTGAAAACACGAGGAATAACAGATTAGACGGCACAAAATCTTGGCTTTGGCAGGAGGAGTTGGAATACAAGCATTGTGGGAGCTTTGAAAAAAAAAAAAATAATAATAATATGGAGGATGCTCATGAGAATATCCTTGAAGCAGATCCACATCAAAGTCACAAAGACTTTTCTTTAAATCCCAAACACCTTTCCTTCACAGCGGAAACTTTCGGCGCAGAAGCGCCTGATTTCAGACGCTCGCTCTTGTCTTTGAACGTATCAGAGCTGATTTATGTTTTGAACTCACTGTGACCCAGCTGATCTGAGCTCCCAGGTCTCTGAAGTAGAAGGTTGCCGTGGTTCCCACAGGGAGATGCTGCAGGACGTCCTCATCTTTCAGGGACTTCCCCTCTGAAACGATTGCATTACTGAACACATAAGATTCACGCAGCGGAATGAGCGAAAAGCTTCCACCAGCCCCGCTTCAATTAGATCAAATTAACAGTGACATACTGGGGTCGAGACGAATGGACTGTCTGGCTGGGTACCACTGAGGATCTGAAACGGGAGAGGTAATTATCTTACAGTCATAGTAAAGGCAGAATACAAAGAGTTAGATGTCGAAGGAGCAGGAAAACGGCACGTACGGCTCTTGTGGAACATGGACTTGATCTCTCCGATGGTGGCATTTGGCTCGACCTGCAAATAACACGACAGTAAATAAACATAGGGACACCCACTCCCACACAAAGGGGACGTTCATAATCCCTTTCCAGTTATGATGGAGGTTAGAGGTAAATTTAGCTCCGACTGCGCTTAAACACCTCCTGGATGTGGGCTAATAAACAGCTGGTGTTAAAGAGTTTCAAAAAGTCTGGACGCACAAAAACACCTGTCCTTTATTCCATGAAGTCATGAGGAGGACACACAGACAACAATCCTGTTTGTCTTCGCTTTGGATCAATATTCTTAGGGATATGGTTTTGCAGATATTTTACCCTGCATAACTCTTAACTCTTAGGCAGAGATACCATTACCCAGTTCCTGAACAGCAGACATGGTACATGTCTATGTGAATGTGGTAAACACCTCATGTTTCAGCTATCTTGCTTTAATTCCCTCAAACTTCTGTGTGTGACCTCTCCGGGACCTCCAAGTATTTTCAGCAGGATGACATCGCTGCAGTTGAATTTCAGAAACCACCTCTAGGGTTCCACTGCTGGTCTGGAGCCGATGCCCAACTTAGATCCTGCTGTGTTTTGACTGGCAAAGCTGGGTGGGGCTCTAATGGAGGTCTAGAGATATGGGACTTTCTTCACAGAGAAGTTCTGATTGTACTGAGTGAAATATACATTAACATGGTTCTGTGAAAAGGGCTTTCTATTAGGGGTGTCCCGATCTGATATTGATACTGGAAATTGGTCAAATGTCAGCCAATAAACCAGTATTGGGTTTGTATCGACCAGCATCTAAATTCTGCAAAATAAGCACTCTGCTCCAGTATTTAGTCCGTCCCAGCATCCATCCAGCAGCACACGGATCCTATTGGTTCATAATAAATGGGTCAGTTGTTCTCATACCTGCCATTGTTGACTATTGCTCTCTGAGTAACTTGATCAAGCCTTTTCTAAAAACGTATCCATGATTCGCACCGATATCATATTGGATCGATATCGGTAGCGACCAATACTCAAAGCTGCGATATCTGTATCATATCGGAAGTGAAAAAGTTGAGCCCCTTCCCCTTTGTGCCTTCATTCTAGAGGCTTCGTGTATTGAAGGATCGTCCTTGATGGACACTGATCCAGACACCTTCCTGCACTTGAGTTTTATTTCTAACTCAGCCGGTCACTTTAGCTCTAATCTAGAAAGTGTGTCGACCCCAAAAGCCCCTCTGTCTACATCTGAATCTGCATCTGTCGCATCTTTGAATCCGCCTCCCTCGAGGTGATAAGACTGTGACTCTTATCACCATAGAAACCCTGCCAACTTGACAACCAGGTCTAATCTGTCCAGGATGACACCTCATACTCTGTAGTCCTGAGGAGCAGCCTGTAATAAACAGAGTTTATTTTGGCTGATGGTACCCAGAGTGTGGTTAATGAAACTCTATCCAAGCACCATCAATACACCAAATCTCTCCGAGCACTAGCGGCGACAAAAATTAATCCGTCTAACACATTAACAACAAACTACGGGCCAAGCACGGATACTTGTAAATAAATCTGTAAAACAAGCTGCTCATCTCCAATTAAAATAAATATGACTGATGTAAATGTGATATCCTTTCATCCGTCCACAGAAATCTCACAAATGCCTGTGGAGATTCACAGCAATGAAACTTGGAAGACTTCGTAATTTTTGCGTGACTCAAAAGATTTAAATGTCATAAGTAAAACAAGTCAAAGACTCTTACAATCTTTGAACCCCAACTTTCTTGTGGTTCAGTTTAAATACATTTATTTTGTATCTGTTAGGATTCCCTCTAAACTGGACGATTTGGCTGAAATGTTTTCAGTTTGCTTCCAGAAGAGTCTCACAATGATTTGCTGGGACTTTGGCCCATTTCTTCTGACAGAACAGATGCAACAGTGTCAATTTTCAGTGTTGCTTTGCTCACACAAATCTCATCAGCTCTGCCCACAAATATTTAAAGAGACTGAGATTTGTGGCTTTGTGATGGCCACTCTGAAACCTTGACTTTTTACTTATTAAGGCACTATAATAAAAAAATATTTGTGGCTTCTGAAAACCTTCGCTTATTATGGGGTTTACTATATCACTTTTAATGCGTAGTGTTTTAAGTAGACTCCATTTAAAAAGAACTACAGGTCAAGTACAACATTCATTTGAAGTTGTAAAACCACCAACAGCAGTAAGATGGGTGTTTTTTAATCTTTTATTGAATGTTCATTCAGTCAGTACAGTAAAAACCAAAATGCTGATGGGCAATGTGAGAATCAAAATGAAATGTATCAAATCAAAGATGTAGAATGTAATTTACATTAAAAAAACCACTCAATCTATTAAGTGAATTATAATTTTGGCCTTTAGAAAACCAATGATGAGAAAGAAGTCTAGAAAATAAAATATTTTTCCCCATACTCAATATTTTCTTTACTTTTCCAGACCTTGAAATGGGTTGACTAAAATGTCACATTGTGCAGACTTTTAAAGACTGCATAGGAACCCTGTTATAAATGGCTGTTTATAATGTATCTTTTGTAAAGTACTTTGTTTTGAACCATGCTATGCAATTAACCCATGTCCTTAAGGTAAAACCTACACATTTTGTAAGTGAAGTCACTTACAAAACGTAAAAGAAAACAAACTTTTCAGAAACGGTTACTCCCACCAACATTGTTTTATAAATCTTTAAAATCCTATTATTCAACGGGATTCAGCCAGTTTTATATAAAAATGTAAAATTTTACTAGGACATTATGATTACAAACTCTCAACTCCTACTTTCCAAATCATTTTACTATTATGCACCATTATTACCTGGTAAATAAAGCCATTTATTTTGCTTTGCATGATGGGAGTAAATATTGCCTTGCATAAAGATTAAAATCATTTGAACTTTCCCACATTGTCACGTTACTGTCACAGACTTCAATATTTTCCATAAAGATTGCATGCAAAAGAACTAAATAATCTAAAATGTGTGACTTTCATATCGTTTACAGCCTCAATGAGTCAGTACTTTACAGAACGACGATTGTCCATTCTACTTTGTAAAATAGCTCAATTTCACTGAGATTGGAGGGAACTGCGAACATCGACTCCTGAGTCTTGCTACAGATTCTAAATTAACTTTCACTGGACTATTTTAACACATGAATTTGCTGTGATAAAAACTATTAGTAGCTATGCTGGATGTGGAGTCTTGTTGGAAGGTGAACATCCACCCCGGTCTAAAGTCCCTGATAAATTTTTTTCTAGGCCTGTCCTGCTTTTAGAACAAATCCTTGTTCCTACTTAAACAAAGCATCCCCACTATATATAACTTTGGGGATGGGATGTTCCAGGTGTACATCTTGTTTACGGCATGTGGGGGAAGAAAGTTTAGTTTAGCTTTGGCCAGAGCACCTTACGTTTACGTCTTCCCAAGACGGTTTCTGGTCAACTGCGAACGGGAATTCTTGGGGTTTACTTTCAACAATAGCGTACTTCTTGTATAAAGGTCAGTTCCATCCAAATGTGACAGACAAGGCCTAAATCATCGAATGATTCTTTGTAAATGTGTTGTGTTCCTTTGGCCGTCATCAGGATAACTAAACGCAGCATGCAGCAGTGTCCCATGAATGAAAGGCACTGCAGAGGGTGTCCCCTATTCACTGGCTGGGATACATGCCCACAGACAGAGAGAGAGAGACACTACCGCTTCATGTTCCAGAAAACACCCAACTCCCACACAGAGACCTTTTACTGTGATAAATGACCACATGCCGCACAGAAATAGTTATACAATAGAGTTTTTATTTAAAAAAAGTTGTAGGTATCATAGCATGACCAGCTGTGTCATCTCAACATAAACTCAAACGAACAAACACTTGAACTTGAAGAGCTTCTTACCTTGTCCAGGAAGCAGAGCTTGTCCTTGGTCTTGGCGTCCAGTATCTCCACCTCAAAGAAAACAACGGCCTTTTTAGCTTTTTTTGCAGGTTTGCGTTTTGCCGGGGCTTGACTTGTCGCCACGGCAGCCCCCGCCACGTTATTCGCCTTTTTCCCGCTGGCTTCTAACGCCAAGGCATCCATGTCTCCTTTGCTCCACCTGCTCTCAGTTTATCCCCCCGTTGCTCCCCTCAGATCGGCACCGACCTCTCCAGATCCACGCCGAGAGACGGACAAGAGTTCAGCGGCGCTCAGCTGTGGAAATAAATCTGTCGCTTCCCCCTCTGACCCCCGCTTTCTTCCTCCTCATCCAGCCCCACCCTCTTCATTCAGCTCTCTCTGCCCACCTCTCACTTTATTTAACAGCCGCCCGACCGCTTGCGGTGCAGACGGCGTCCACATGAGAACAGTTGAATACAAAGGCATGCCAAGCATCTTAAATGCCAAATTGTTTGCTGAACGCATGTTGGACAAAAGAAATTTCTAATTCATGCAACTCCCATCCTGACATGCAGGGAATGTGCTTGGAAATGCAACTCTTCACTAAAAACGGACAGTTACGACCTTTGACATCTCAACCTGAGGGGTAGAGGGAGGAAAGAAGGGAGGTATTACGACAAACAGCGCTTCACTTTACCAGCCTGACCCCGTCTTCTTCTCCACAGCTAAATATAAACATCTCATAGTGACTCTGCCCATCAAGCCTTCTCCCAACTGACCCTACACGGATCTGGGCAGTGAAGTCATGGGTTTTATCAGAGGCCAACCGAGACACTCCCTTGGTTTAAGTGCCGTCAAATTCTAATAGGCTTTCTAGTGAGTTGGACTTTAAAACTCAAGTAAATTTCTCAAAACTGTCACTGACATGAAAGTTTAACTTTTCCCACCATTGTGAAGTGATAAAACTCTCAATTCTCTGGAAAATTCTCAGGGTAAATGGTTGAGGTAACTTTAAGAACATAAAATGCTACACTAAATCAAAATGTAAAAAAAAAAAAACATCAAAGAATGTCTCAAATAATAAATTAAAATTAACTCAATTTCCATTCTGAAATTTTACTTTAGAGACATCAGAATCCATTTTATTATGGTTTCAGTCATGTGTGGTTTTTTTTATTTCAACTTTATTCCTTGTTTATTTTTATATTTAAAATATGTTCCACTTACAGTGTTAAGTTTTCTTTACAAATTTAAAGTTCATTGGTCTCTCAGAGGGAAAATATGCATGACTATGCCATTTTCACAGTACAGGAAAATGGTGTTGAAACAAGATTATTGTTTATCGTTGGGACAATTCATCGTCCAGCAAAATTTGTTCATGTGGTAGGTCTACTAACTTCTTAGGATGGGTCATTAAAATCTTGCTGAACTTCCTCATAAACTGCTTTAGTGTTACAACAAGGACGACACCAATGAATTGGCTAGGGGTGCATTGATTCCGATTCTGGCCGATTTCAATTCCTTTGTCTGAAGTGTTGCTAGATATAGCAATAAAGTTGCTGAGTTGGCAACAGTGGGGTGGCTATTGTTAACTGGTGGGCCAGTCTGTCTGTCAAACCTCTCTCCAGGGAAGCAGAAGAGGACAGTGGCTGATTTTTAGACCTTTGCTGAGGTAGATACGATCAGGGGACAAAGTTGGCTTCACAATATAAGTATCGGCTGATCACTGATCTCCCAAAATTAAGGAAATCGACAGATAAATCGGCTGGCCGATAAATTGGTGCACCGCTACAATCAGCCCTGATTTTCTTAAATTTGAAAGATTGGCACTCAGTCCATACCCGCCAACCAGGTCCTGTCTGCACATGCATAGTTAACGATAGTCACCCCACTGTTGCCAACTTAGCAACTTTGTCGCTTTATGTAACAACCATTTAAACAAAAAAAAAAAGAAGTATTTATTTATTTTTTTAAATTGGTATCAACCAAATTGGAATCTCCATGTCCTTTTAAAGATCAGTGACTGGCCACAAAGTTGTAATCAGTCCACCCCATCTTACAACCAATTAACAGACCAGATGAACCTCGTTCCTTGAATTATTTTTATTCGTCATTTTTATTAAATGAAAATCCTTAGCTTTTCAAATCAGGATTTTAGGTTTTTTTGCCTACAAGAAATAAAGAGCCACACATAATCAAGCAGGACACACGACACCACAGCTGTGACTTTGGGGTAACAATCCTGTTCCTGTCTTTGGGCCAACTCTGCTGTACCTCCCCCCTCAGCTCCCTCATCTCAGCCAAATAAAACCTGTCACACTGACAGCCGGAGCTGCTAATGCACTCTGCGGGCACGAGGACGAAGCACGGAGAATTCAGTTTTAATTTCTACAGCGGATGTCGACGGTCCAGCGACTGGATTTATAGCTTTGCTCCGAGGTAAAACCTGGTGTTTATTTTAAAACTGATATTGTAGAGATAATGTGCTTCATACAAGTGTAGACGTACTGTATCCTGTGGGCCAGGGGAGTCACTGCAACACATTTCTATTTGCTATCTCTAAATATGACAAAACATGATTTTGTGAGTAATAAATCAGCCACATTGATAATTGACTGAAAATAAAGATTCTGCTCTAGAGTAGTCTGAAAACTTTAACAAGTATTAATTTAACAAAGAATTTAGTGTAATAACACCTGCATTGTCATCTAGCTTTGATAATATCAAAGCAAATAGTAAATGATGTAAGATTTAATATAATTTAATACTTGATAATGTATAGCATTAGCATTATCATTAGCATTTATGATAATGTTGCACTTAATTAGATTTCGAAATCCACCAATTTTCCGATGATCGGTAGGTGAAATACTGAAAAATCAAATCCTTTTCCTGTTCACTAAACGCCTCCATCCTGACAGCTCAAACTTCATTAGGTCCATAATGAATCAACAATCAGCATAACTAATGGAAATTGTTTTGTGGTTCTGGCAAAATCATGTCTTTTGCCAATCAGCACTCTCATTACTATTCACTATTAAGTCCCTTTTCATTCACTTTCCCCCCTCTTAAACCACTGCATACCAGTACATTACCAAATATATTTTTCGTTTTTTTCAGGAATTGTGTATATAGTTATAAAAATCATCTTTCTGCCCCACGCTTACTCCTCTTTTTCTTATTTCTGAGTCAAACCTATTAAAAAGTACATGCCCTTATCCCTTTGTTTCATGTTTGCAAATCAGGCACAGAATTTAAACATATGTACTTTTGAAAACATTTTTTTTTTTTATCGAAAAGTAGAGATAAATAAAAACGGTAATGTCAGCTCAGCTTGACCCCTTAAAAGTTAAACTATTTCAAAGACAAAACAGTCAGAGACTGTTTAGAGGAGTCACAGATAAACTTACAAAAAATGAATTTCATATTAATTTACAAGGTTGCATTCAGCAATCCTTGTCAGAGTTGCCGCGATCAAGCATTAATCTAGTTCATCTAACAAGTGCAATGGAGTGGTAATCAGTAACTATCACTTCTCCTGCACGTTATGTTGTTCCTGATTGATGTATGTGCAAATAAATCTAACCAACATTAAACTGCAGCGCAGATCTTATTGTATTTGTCGTCTTATAATGTTCTGTGCAAACTAATTTCCCAGTTATCCCTTTATTTAGGTGCCATATAGAAATAAACTGCTTTTCTTACAGGTGCCAAAAATCCAGATTTGTCAACTGAAAGAAAAGGGAGCAGACCAACCAGTAGTTGAGTCAGTTTCTGCCAAACTACTCCAGATCCTGTCTGATGGGTTTTGGGTGTTGATACACCTGTGGGCTGGTTATTCTGCTAGTCCTGAAACCTTCTCTAAATCTTATGACAAAGATTTGTTTGATCATTTTAGTAATAAATTAGTCAAATTTACATTTTGAACCAGCTACATGTATGTTTTCCATTAAACAGGGGGAGATTAGATAACTAATCAGAACCTTTTTAGCTGATTGGAAAAAGTTTGGAATATAGATTAAATGTAAATCGTGCAGATAATGTAGATTTATGGAAAAGGGCCGAGGTTGTGCTCTTGACTTTTCACCTCTATTCTTGGGTAAGACTGAGCGAGATAAGGAGCGTCATGAATCATCCCAGCCAGAGATGGCGATGCAGTTAAACCTTTTCCTGCACAAAGAATGCCTCTGTTAAGCTCAAATGCCCCATTAAATTCAGGGGTTCCAGGTTGAAGGACACTCTGTTGATGGTGCACAAGGTTTTAAAACGACGTAAGCTAAAAGAAACAGGCCACAAATCGTTTCAGACCCATCACAGACGGTGTTAACCGGGCTAAGCTTCACCGCTTACGGTAACACATCGGTACCTAATTACTGAGGTTTCCAAACACAGAGGTAACGCGAAGGCTAAGAACTAGCTAGGTTTGTTAAATTTAGTCCCAAACAAGTGTTGTTTAACAATGAATGGACACCACTTACTTCGTAGTGCTTCATCTTGGCAGTGGCTCTTCCTTAACGTCTGGAATGAGTGGCAGGTCCAATGACCAATCAGCGTATAAACATGCGGACCCCACACGCTCATGACAGCCTATCACGGCTAGCATAAGTCAGGCGAACACGCCCACACTGTCGATTGTAGCCAATGAGATTTGAGCAGATGGAAAGGCGATGCCTTCGCGCGAGATAATAGGATTTACTTGGGTTGGCTCGGATTTCACTGTAATAAATTATTTTTGGCGTATTCAGTGTTCTTGTTGGTAATTTCGTCCTTCAAATTGCTTGTTACTGTTAAATGTCAGTTCATGTACAATACCCCCCGCATAAAGTGTTTCACAAATAAAGTTCAATGTTATTTAAATAAAATAAGAGAATGAGAAAACTCACAATGTAATCCTCAAAAAGACCAGATACAATGACACCTATTTCCATAACTTCCATTTTTAAATATATCAATTGGTAGTGAAAATTGGAAAGGTTTTTAGCTGATAAGTATCTGATAATCTCCCATCAGAAAAAGGGGATTTTCTTCCTCAATATATTTGGCCTGACAAGAGATTACTTTCCTTAAAGGTGGGCTATGTAAATGTTATAAATTAAATTCAGAGCCAGGAGGTGATCTTAGCACTGTCAATCAAACTTGTGTATATGCTGCTCAGAGCCTCCCCCTTGGTCTCTGCTGTGCAGCTAGTTCACCACAAGGAAGCCTGCCATGAATGCTCATTCTAACATGGTCACCGAAGATGACTGATAAATGCTTTTCTTGGAACAGTAAGTTGTTCCTCTGCCATTAGTACATTTAGGAGCACATACATGAAATTGACTGACTGCACCAAGATCCGCCTCCTGGCTCTGATTGGTTGGAGCAGCATTGGGAGGAGGTGGAGTAGCTCAGTCTTTTCACATTTTATCGCTCACCTGTCACCACGTGGTGCTTATTAAAACATACATAAGAAACATTTTTTTATAAATTGTGTGTAAAATAAAATTGACACACCCCAGTTTTAAATCCACAGAAATTTAAAGACGAATCTTCAAAAAAAATGGCATTCACTGACAGCTTTTGTGTACCTTAAACTTGTTCCTGACAAGTCAGACATGCTTCTGCAGAGTTGGTTTTGGTTTGAGCCAAGCCCGAGGTGAAGCAAAAGGACCTTTATGAACAAATGAGTTGTACAAAAAGACATTTCTGCTCTGTTGAGCAGAAATGATGATGGTTTAAGATGTCCCCCCTTAAAATGATAATCATCTGAATCAATGATATCATTTAGTTTCGTGTATATAAAAAAGGCCAAAGTTTTGTGATGTTTATTAAGATCATGGTTATTAAAATGTGTTACAATGACCACTGTTGGTATTTGAGCTGTCTTTAGTTGAACTCAAGAAATTGTTATCATAATTAAATTGTAATATAGTAAACACAAAAATTAACTGTGATGTAGTACTGCAGGCGCACGTGCTGGAAATGGTATGCCGCTTTCATTTACCTCTGAGATTTGAACTTCGATTAGCGAATGATGTCAAATCCGTTCCTAGTTTGAAAACTATTAAGATTAGCTAGATCTTACTAACAGCAGCTAGATCTTACTATTAGACTAATAACAGTGTATTTATTTCTGTACATTCAAACACCGACGCAACATGCCACCACAAGAGGTTGTAGTATTACATTTCCCATAAAACTAAAAATGTCTAAGTTCTGCTTTACTGCTATACCAGAAAGTCTGTAAAGCTTGCGGTAGTTCCAAAACATCGTGGACCATCTTCTAAAAAGTTTGAGAATCATTTTTGAACCTTTGCTAAAAAATACCGTCATTAAAAAAAAAAAAATCTCCTACAGCACGTGAAAGCACCATGGGAGTTAACTTTTTCCGATGGGCGTGGCTTTGCTTGTGGCGTCACAGCGGAGCTGGTTCTGGCTGCGTGTGGAACAGTCTGGAAGTTTCTACGCTGTTTATAAAGAGTAAGTTCAGAACTCCAGCCCGAGTAGAGACGAACGACCGACCAGGAGCGGACCGACAACTTTTGTGGGAACAGTTAAATCAAGATGGGCAAGGACTACTACGAAATTTTGGGAATTAAGAAAGGAGCTTCAGAGGATGATATAAAAAAAGCTTATCGCAAGCAGGCTTTGCGGTACCACCCCGACAAGAACAAATCACCAGGAGCGGAGGAGAAATTCAAAGAGATCGCAGAAGCATACGACGTTTTGAGTGACCCAAAGAAGAAAGACATATATGATCGTTTTGGAGAAGAAGGTAAGCGTCATCTTGAACATGTAGTTAGCTCAGTAATCCCTGCTATGTTAGAATAACTTTATTAAAATCTCGGTTGATGTGTTAGCCGAAGCAAATGCTAGTATTCTGGGGACAAACGGTGGTTAATAGTAATCTGTTTGTGTCATGGCGCTTTAAGCTGTGTTCGTCCTTCATGGAGAGTTTTACCTTCAGGGCTAACTAAAAGCCAAGGCCCTGCTCAACAGGACAAACTCTGACCTGTTTCCATAATAAATCGGCTGGAATCCTGACGGGAATGTAGCCCGACTAAAAATAGCAGCGCTCCTGGAAAGCTCTGTATACATGCAGTTTTAGCCACTTTGTTGTTATGAAGATGCTACTGGTGGTAGCCTGCTGTTAGTTCACTTACAGTTCTGTCAAAACAAAATGACCAGCAAAGAGCCGCGACCTGATTAGCACATTCTTTAAGTGCAGTAAAATAATGGTCAAAAGTTTGCTCCCTGTGTGGTGTGTTGCCATGGTTACATAATTTTTTTTTATATAAATCACACATTAGACATAAACCTGCAACTGCTCTGTGAGGGGACACATTTTGTTGTGAGAGAGGCTGAAAAACTTTCAGATCACACAACTAGTTATTGCTTTTGGGCATGGAGCTGTCTGCTTACAATGAGTCACTATATATTTATAGAAAAGTTTCATACAGCTGAATGAAACACAGAAACAAGAATGCAATCTACAGTCAAGCCAAATATGGCAAGAGATGTATAAAAAATAACTAGCAATCTTAAATAAAACTAATGAAAAAAATAAGAAAAACATTCACAAAATGAATAGTTAAAAATGATTTCTAGTAGCTTTTATGATTAGAACAGAATAGAGACAAAGGAAAATGAGCATAATAATTTTACACATAAAAAGAACTAAAATAATATAGATTTACTTCAGTGCAGTTTATTGCATTGAAAATGCCTTTCAGCTGCTGTTATTTATTCAGGAAAGCTGTTTTTAATCAAGTGCCTCATCATAACTCTAAATATTAGCACAAATACTCTTGTGTCCAGAGGGCATGTTGGATAAACAGGATGTACTTTACTGAATAATACGAAAAGTATTGCAAACATCATTGAAATTCTTTGTGTTCATCCTCATTTCTTGTATTCTGTATTGTCTCAAGTATAAAGCTCCCCAACCAATTCAAGAATATGCAGGTGTAGAACATCAAAATTCTCCTTACTTTTGTTAAAATTTTGCAAACATTGCTTTTAACAAATTTTTCTCTAATCTATGTTAATGCAGAATAACCCTACTGAAAATGTATTATTAGCAATTCTGCTGAATTGCCATTTCATTGCCTTTGTTTAAATGATCTCGATGGTGCAATGTCTATGACCTTTTTATAAAATCCAAACCAAGGCTAGTTTTATTAGTCATTATTTCCTGTAATTTTGAGACCGATGTCACCTGTGCAATAAGGATTGCTCTTAAGCATCCCAAAATTAGTATTGCGAAATGTTAACCTCTTCTTGTGTATTTAGGTCTGAAAGGCGGTGGTGGTGGCGGAGGAGGACCAACAGGGGGCAGCGGACCTGGCACCTACAGCTACACCTTCCAAGGAGACCCTCATGCCATCTTCGCAGAGTTTTTCGGCGGCCGTAACCCCTTCGAGCAGTTCTTCGGCGCTCGTAACGGCATGGACGAAGACATGGACACTGACGACCCGTTTGCCCAATTCGGTCGTGGAATGGGTCCCGGAGGCATGGGCGGCTTCTCGCGCTCCTTCAACCCCGGCATGGGAGGAATGGGCGGCCACACTAGCGTCGTGAAGAAGCAGCAGGACCCACCCGTGGTTCACGACCTCAATGTGTCGCTAGAAGAAGTGCTGCACGGTTGCACGAAAAAGATGAAGATCTCCCGGAAAAGGCTCAGTCCCGATGGCCGAACGATGAGGACGGAGGAGAAAATCCTGGAGGTGCAGATAAAGAAAGGCTGGAAAGAGGGCACCAAGATCACGTTCGCCAAAGAAGGGGACGAGACGCCGAGGAACATTCCAGCGGACGTGGTGTTTGTGCTGAAGGACAAATGTCATCCCGTGTTCAAGCGGGACGGCTCCGACGTCGTTTACACCGCCAAGGTCTTACTACGCGACGTAAGTCTGGATTACTTGAAACTTCTAATTTAGAGGGATTATTTGGTTGTAGATGCAAAAAACCAAAAAAAAACAAAACAGATTTTACATTTAGCATGTAAAGGACAAATGAGATACGGTAATTTCTTTGTATTTTGGTCACAATTAGCTGAAAAATTAACACGTACCTGCAGCCATCAGAAACCAAAGGTGCAGCAGGCCGAACGGGAAGCAGCGCAAAGATGTAGCACCAGGCGAAGAGATTTGATCTGCACTGGCTGCAAGTTGTAAATGATTTTATTAGCCTAATTGTAAATAGTTATAATATTGTATTCTTGATAGCTTCTTGCAGGCGACGCAGCAAGGCATTGACCAATAATCCCTCCATAAACCACACTTTGACTCAAAGCTGTTTTAAACAGTGTTGTGGTGAATCACGTCACTAACCGTTCTTTGCTCTTCTTGCTCCATTAGGCCCTGTGTGGCTGCACGGTCCAGGCGCCCACTCTGGACGGCAGGACGGTGACCGTTACGTCCACGGACGTCATACAGCCGGGGATGAAGCGACGGGTGAGCGGGGAGGGGCTGCCCTACCCCAAGCGACCCGATCGCCGAGGAGACCTGATCGTGGAGTTTGAGGTGAAGTTCCCGGAGCGGCTGAGTAAGAACGCCCGGGACACCATCGCTCAGGTTCTTCCGCGATCGTGAACACGACCGCTGAACTCACGCTTGGGCCCCCATCTTTTTACCCGTGAATTATAACACAGACGTTCACAAGTTAGACTCGACGCCAAGAGCGACACTCCTGGGGTTGGATTGCCCCGAATGTCACACGGTTCTCAGTAGTGTAAATACAGACTTTTGAGAGATTTGTTCCCAATGAACGAGTGCTGCTTTTCAGAAGTTTGACTGTAAATATGTTTCCAATGTGGTGTGGTGTTTGATCTACTAAGTGAGTTTATATTTTTCATGAAAACTGTGCAATACATGAGAGACTACATGTGCCACTATTCTACAGACTCTTTTGTTTATAACAGTTTTCATGGAGAAACCTTTATTTTTTTGTAAGAAGTTTAAGCATCCAGGTTTGCAGTGGATGGTTTTCACAGATGTATTTGACACATTGTAAGTGTAGAAAAACTGCTTATTTTACTAAGAATAGCAGGTCACGCTCTGAAGAATGACACCGAGATGAAATATTGTTCTCTGTCTTCTGAATAATGCTGCATTAAGAACAATAAAAAGGAAAATGGTGCTGTTTACACCCAATGTCTCCTGTATGTTTCTATGAGACGGTTTGTTGGTGTTTGAAATCAAATGGTTTCTTCAGGTCACTTCCTCATCATGCTCGTCCATGAGGTGTCATATTACGTAAACAAGTTCTCAAGTCCATGAATTAGCTTTATAGTGAGAAGTTAGCCCCCTCTTTGGCTTTTACAACCAGTTTTTAAACATGTATGTTTGCTTTACATAAAAAAATGAGCTGGACATCAGAAGGTGATTAAACCCAGTAAATCCTAATTGTATCAACTACGATCCAGCCAAATTTGCAGTGCCGTAATTCTGCCACACTTTGCGCTATTGGGAAAATTCCAACTGGTTCTGAAAGGGGAGACATTGAGCTTTCCAGCCAATCTTAGGTTATTACAGTAATTTCACCCCCTGCCATGGCAGGGGGTGAAATGGCACCCCCTGGCACCCAGGGGGTGCCATGGCACCCACCATGGGAAAATTAATCATTTTCCCATGGCAAAATGATTAATTTTGCCATGGGAAATTAATCACCCCCATGGCAGGGGGTGATTAATTTCACCCCCTGCCATGGCAGGGGGTGAAATTAATCTGAGGGGCATTCTTTTAATCCTCTCAGGCTCAAATTAAGTTGTAGTTGCAGGAAAAATCTGATATTTGGAGAAAATGATCATATGGGGTAGTAATATACAATTC